>CAUEEP010000928.1:1395000-1657500 GCA_958450365.1 Mesorhabditis belari | reverse complement strand
TTCATTTTGTTTTCTTGTCCAAAATGAAACATTACTCTATCTATCGTAACTTAAAGAAAAACTTTTTATATTCAATTTGCGTCAATCAAAGCAGGTGCAATTCTGGTTACAATAATAAGAAAAAAACTGAATTTGATCAAATCAGAGCAGTCTTGATCAAAAAAAGCTTTCAATTCATTATTCATTTAAAGAGTTTTCAAAATATTGTTTCTTTTCATTTTTCTTTTCCGATCTTCTTTTCTTTTCATTACATTTTTTCATCCCATTTTATTGGCCCTTTCCCCTCTTTTTCTTGAATGAAGAATCTTCTTTCTCTCTCTTTTTCCCCTTCCGAAATACCAATTTCCCTTTTTTTTCTCTTTTTTCCTTTTCCAATAAAGTTTTCAATCAAAAAATCTTCTCTTTTTGTTAATGAAATTCATTTCCTTTAATCTTTTTGATGATTAGAGTTCGTGATCAATTCTGCAGACTTGATAAAGCTCAAAAAAAATGTGCAAAATAACTAAAAGATTAATTTTGACAATTTCGACACTATTTTGGACTATTTTGGAAAGGATTTTTAAATACTTTGAGAGATCTAAAAGTAATGATCAATATATAGTAATAATCAATATATAGTAATGGTCAATATATAGTAATGATCAATATATAGTAATAATCAATATATAGTAACGATCAATATATAGTAATGATCAATATATAGTAATGATCAATATATAGTAATAATCAATATATAGTAACGATCAATATATAGTAATAATCAATATATAGTAATGGTCAATATATAGTAATGATCAATATATAGTAATAATCAATATATAGTAACGATCAATATATAGTAATGATCAATATATAGTAATGATCAATATATAGTAATAATCAATATATAATCTTAAAAAACAATTGTTATTATTCATTTTGTAGAATCTGAGTCGATGCTTGATGGGCTCAAGCTTTAAAGTTTCAAGTTTCCGTAGCTTGAAAAACATATTACCAGTTATTTGTGAAGTTTATCATTTCTAGACTTTAAAAATGATTAAATAAGCTACTATTGTTAATCTGATCAATTCTGCAGACTTGATAAAGCTCAAAAAATGTGCAAAATAACTGTAAAAGATTGTTTTCGACTTTGACAATATCTGGAAAAAGATTTTCAAATCCTCAATACAAATTATAAAAAAAACAATTGATATTATTAATTTTAATAGAAGCTGTCGTGTTGTGGTTCAGGGTTTAGTTCTAACTCTTACTTTTTCTTAAGTTTATCATTTCTAGACTTTAAAAATGATTAAATAAGCTACTATTGTTAATCTTTTTTCTCTAAAATCCATGAAACATTAAGAGTTTAATATTTAGACTTGTTTCCTTAAAAAACGGATTAGAAAAGCTGTGATTTTTGATGATTTTTTGAAATTAAACTTTGCCTTCAACTACCTGCGACAGAGAAAATCTTGGGTTGGCGCTTTAACGCGTGGTAAAACTACCGTACCCCTCCTAATTTGCGCGAAATTTCATTTTCTTTCATTCTTATTCATTTAATTTGATTCTTTTTGCGTTTTTTTCTCAATGTTTCAACGCTTTTTCAACTAAAAAGTCACAAAAACAAAGCTTCCGCCATAGAAAATGATAAAAACCACTTAACTTAACATTCGTTGGCATTAAGTTCGTAGAGCAGCTCGTCAGGAAGCAAGTGGGTCTGGGAAAACTCTGCAAACAAAGCTTCCGCAAGCGAAAAAGCGTTAAGTTGCTTAGTTTTTGCCTTTTAGCCCAAATTTGACGTGTCTGCGAGGTGTGATTTGTCGAAATTCGGAATCTACGCATACGATACCCTTCTATGAAAACGTTTTTGAAGCTCTACGACCTTTCCTAAGGCCTTTTCCAGCAAAAAAAAGGTGCGCAAATGTCCAGGTGCCCAAAAAAAAGGTCGCATTTGTCCCACCCCCATTTCATTTTATTCTTTTTGCATTTTTCTGTTGTGGTGGAGTTTGTTTTTGCGGGAAACAAAGAGAATAAATCTAATTTACGTTTTTAACAGCATTTTCTGTGGCGGAAGCTTTTGTTTGTAGAGTTTTTCTAGACTCACTTGCTTCCTGACGATCTACTCTACGAGCTTAATGCCAACGAATGTTAAGTTAAGTGGTTTTTATCATTTTCTATGGCGGAAGCTTTGTTTTTGTGACTTTTTAGTTGAAAAAGCGTTGAAACATTGAAACATTGAAAAAAAACGCAAAAAGAATAAAATTAAATGAATAAGAATGAGAGAAAATGAAATTTCGCGCAAATTAGGAGGGGTACGGTAGTTTTACCACGCTTTAAAGCGCCAACCCAGGATCTTCTCGAAAGTCTTTCAATTACACATTGCCTAATTCTCTTTCTTCGATCTTTCAGTACAGTATTTCTTTTCCTTATCAATCAAACTTAAGCCAAACTCTTCCAAATCTTTCTTCTTCTTCATTTTCGTTCTTTCTTACAAAATAAAGCCTCTTTCCGTCGATTTTCTTGAAAATTTTGCGCCTTTCGCAAATCGAATTGTTTCTTTGCGTGGAAGGGATTGAGGAAAAGAAAGAAAAGAAAAGAAATGAACAAAGAAACAATGCACAAAACATTTGAAGCCCTGAAAAATATAGGAATCCATTTTTTTCGGAAACCGCTAATAGGTATAAGGTAACTATTTTGTCTCAAAATCGAATAACTTTCGCTTAAAAACCCTAAAGTGTGACTCAGTTTTTTTGAAAATGCAAACATATCATTTGAATTCCTTTCGAATATTTAATGAATCTTCTTCTTTTTTTCTTCAATTTTCAATCCCGCAAAGATATTGGATTTTCTGTGAAAATGACAAACATTTAAAAGAAAATCACGGGGGTGGGACAAATGCGATCTTTTTTTTGCGCACCCGGACATTTGCGCACCTTTTTTTTGCTGGAAAAGGCCTTAGGAAAAGTCGTAGAGCTTCAAAAATGTTTTCATAGAAGGGAATCGTATGCGTAGATTCAGAATTTCGACAAATCAGACCTCGCTGACACGTCAAATCTGGGCTAAAAGGCAAAAACTACGCAACTTAACGCTTTTCCGCAGTTTGCGACCGCAGTTTGGACATTTGCGCACCTTTTTTCCCGCACTTAGCCCATTAGCGCACCTTTTTTCGCGTTTTGCTCTAAAAAGCTCTAAAAAGCTAATATTAAACAATTTCTATTCCAAATGTTGTTTTTCTAGGTAATTTGAGGGTGTCGAATCGAAATTTTGACATATCAGAGCTTGTGGAACCAACCAACCAACCAACCAAAAAAACGGCTAGATCAAATTACAGAAAATTGTCGATCTTTCTCTTTGTATAAATCCGTTTATAAATGGCTCACCGATTAACCTATAGTTTGATTGAAATAGAAAATGTTTACTGTTAACTTCTCTATCTTTTTAAGTCAATTTGAGTCAATTCCAAAGCAAAATCGAGTGTCAAAACTTGTTTTTCATAAAATTCAATAAAAACTCAACAAAGAAATCGGATTATTCTGAAAATTTGCTTAACTTTTTATGCGCTATCCTTTTTCTATTGACATAAATATGGGTTTCTGTGGGCCAAAGTGTCTAAATCGAGTCTTCGGGTTGTCGTCTTTTCTTGACTACCGACTTCTCGCGCCCAATACTTTGTATAACTCTGTCCGTTCGTTTCCACAAGCTCTGATATGTCAAAATTTCGATTCTACGCCCTAAAATTACCTAGAAAAACAACTTTTGGAATAGAAATTGGTTAATATTAGCTTTTAGAGCTTTTTTAAAACGCGAGCTTTTTAAAAGGTGCGTTAATGGCCAAAGTGCGGAAAAAAAGGTGCGCAAATGTCCGGGTGCGCAAAAAAAAGGTCGCATTTGTCCCACTCCCAAAATCACTTTGAATTTTTTTTTCAAAAAGTTTCCAACAAATTTTTTTCTCTATTTTTCATTTGAACTTTAATTTTTATTATTAAAAAAAAGCAATATTTCCGGAAATTTGTGGCCTTTCTAACGGAAATTTTTGCATTTAGAATTAATTATTAATTACAGTTTTCTTTTTGGTTTTCAAAATATCAAGAATAGAGGCTTTTTTTAATAATAATAATAATAACTTTATTCAGACGATAAAGTGAAAGAAATCATAGAGAAATGCACAGTGATACTTAATCATACAATACATACTGAAATCAATAAGCCAATTACTTACGGCAAAGAGCCACTAGATCTAAAGCATCGATACGTTTCTTGAATATGAAAAGCGACTGAATTTCTCGTATGTCGTTTGGGAGCAAGTTCCATAATCTAGCGGCTCTAACGGGAAATGAATTTGATAAAGAGGCATTGGAAGCAAAGGGAATTTGCAAAAGGAATGAGCCACTTCTGGGCCCTGACCGCGGTTTAAATTTGAAAAATTTTTTCTCTATTTTTCATTTGAACTTTAATTTTTATTATTAAAAAAAAGCAATATTTCCGGAAATTTGTGGCCTTTCTAATGGAAATTTTTGCATTTAGAATTAATTATTAATTACAGTTTTCTTTTTGGTTATCAAAATATCAAGAATAGAGGCTGTTTTTCTTTTTCTTTTTTGTCTGATTTCCGTTTAAAGACGATTTGATTTGTTTTGAGTGAAACTTTTTATTACACAAACAGTTCTATAGTAATAGTAATGTATCAATGCTAAAAATGAGCAATTTGTTTTGCAAATACCTTAACAATATGCATTTTCTAAGGCTGATTTCCCCTTTTGCATTTTGCTAAAATGTGTCCGATTTTCTCTTTCTATCGTTAGCCCTTTTGATCAAATCTTTGTGCAAATTAAATAGAGAAAAATACCGTATTTCTTCGAATAGAAGACCGGGTAAAGAGTATGATCGCGTACTGCTGCGTAGCAGCCCTTTTTAAAATTTCTTTTCTGCATAAAAGCTTTCAATGAAGTGCTATAGAGCTGGAAAATGGCTCAAAAATGGCTCAAAAATCTGTTAGCTCATGTCGTATTTTTGAGTCATTTCCCAGCCCTATAGCACTTCATTGAAAGCTTTTATGCAGAAAAGAAATTTTAAAAAGGGCTGCTACGCAGGAGTACGCGATGATCCTCTTTACCCAATCTTCTATTCGAAGAAATACGGTAATTAAAAGTACGATAGCTTTCGAAAGTTGACACATTTTAGAAAAAGAACTATTTAAGAAGAATTGATTTTGAGTCAAAGAAAAAGTGAATAATTCTAGAATTCTAGCTTAGGGCGCTCTATTTTTTGTGATAAAATAGTACTATTACAAAAAACTGTGAACTATGAATGAATCTATTTATTATTCCCGAGATTTTGGCCTAAATCCAAATGCAAAAGCTCTCGAATAGAGAAGGGAAGAGTGGGTCTTTTGTGAAGTGAAGAGGTCACCACCTTTCTAAAAGAAATCTTCCTGGTTTTCTTTGACAAACTAAAAAGAAAAAGAAACATTTGGAGGTGAATTGAATCAGAGAATGCTTCAGTGAAATCTCTTTCAATATAGATGTGGAGAAGAGATTGAAAAGAGTTAAAAAAAGAGTTGAAAAAGAAAAAGAATAGAAAAAGATCTGTGTTTTGGGGATTCCTCGATTTATTCACTCAGCAGAATGATGGGGAAAAAACGGAATTAAAGGGTTTTCATCGTTTGTGAATCGAAATATTTTTTAAAACAATAACTCAGGAAATACGAAAACTTAGAAACCGTAAAATAGTCATCAACTCGGCTCGCCGGGGTGTGAGATCAGAGAGAGAATAAGATAATCGATAGCTTACTTAATTTTAACCAATAGCTAGACTACAGTACACTACAGTACTCCTTCAGTAATTGAGTTTCCTAAAACTTGTTCACCTTCTACCGTGATCTACCGAATTTTCTCTAATAGTAGTGCACCGTGAGCGTTGCCTAAATTGCTCGAAATCTCGAGAGCTGCTTATCAAAACCTATCGATGTGGGGTCGGGAAATGTAGCTGACGATGAGATCTAGTGGGGGATTAGAGTGTTGAGCTTCTGCAAACGCTTGGAAACCGTAAAATAGTCATCAACTCGGCCGGCAGGGTGCACTACTATTAGAGGAAAGTTTTAAAGTTTTAGTTTTAAACAATTCAAAACAATTTCCTTTCATATGGGGCACCGTTACCTATTTTTTCGGTCCGCCAATTTTGAGGAGATTGAAAAATAGAAGACCTTAGCCTTCTATTAGAATAAATACGATTCACTTAAGAAAGATCTTCCTCTTCCGTAAGCTGAAAATCACTTTTGCAACATGATTTGGTGTTTTATGCAAAACGATGCTTATGCAAAACGATTGGTGACAAGGCTCAAATGGTTTTAGCACTTTTCCCCGAACTCAATCCGATGGATTTGAGTGTTTGAAATGTTTGTGAAGCAAAAGAAAAACGTGCTTAAAACCGGATTCCAGGAGTGATCCGATCAAGAAATCTCTCTCTCAAAAAGCATGTGATAAACTCGATTGCGCTTACCATTTGGCCACGGTGGATACAGTACTGGACAATGAAGTATGATATTTGAAAAAACGATCGTCACTTTCGCGTGTCTGTAACTCCCTTGTCTTTAAGTTTAAAACTATTAGTGTTATACATTTTCTGAAAGCTCTTTTCAATGGCTACACAATGGTAATATTAAGATTTAGAAATACGGCAAAGACAAGGGAGTTACAGACGCGCGAAAGAGACGATCGTTTTTCAAATATCATATTTCATTGTCCAGTAGTGTATATTTCCCCAAAAAGTCACCAAAAGCCTCCATTTCTGCCTATAGAGAAACAAGGAAAGAGTTTAAATGGAAACCGTTTAAAAGAAAACCGTTTAAAAGGAAACCCTTTTCCTTCTTTGATACATCTTTAAATGTACAGTTTTTGTTAAAGTTGAGTTTTGAGTTTCCTCTTTTATCCTTTAAATAAAAAAAAAATATTTGATCGCAATAATCTATATAGTTTTTATAAAGTTTCAAACAAATATTACCAAATATTTGTGCTAGAACATGTGCTTTTGGAGACCTTTCATTTCTCGATTTTTCTTTCGTTCATTGCTCGGTATGTTTAATGTCTGCCTGGGTTGAGAAGAAGGCGAATCTACTCAAGAAAACAAAAAAAAACCCATTTCATACAGCTAAACTTGAGTTGAGATCACTCAAATTATAATACTTACCGTAAATACTGTAATAGTACCCCCACCGCCCTCGTACAGTCGCGTAGTCGCAAAAGTTTTTTAGTATTTCATTTTTTGCAAAGCACCCGTACTTTCAAAAAATGCGTCTTTGATATCAAAAAATAGCCCTGAATTTCAGCTATTTTTTGATACCAAAGCGCGCATTGTAGCATAAACCAGTGTCGAGAAAAACTCGTTCAAAGCTAGACTACGCAACACTCCGCACCGTCATTATGGGGCTGGGGTACTATTACAGTATTTACGGTAAGCTCTTCTAATTTTTATTTCAAAACTTTCCCCAACATTTGTTCCCCATTTTTTTACAGCTTTATTATCACTATGGCCATTATGGCCACTATTGTCACTATGGCCGATTCACTGTCACTATGGCTAAAAGACCTGTTTCTCAGTTGAGCCTGTGTATCGAGAGGTCGAAGGGTTCAATCCCGCCTAGTTGATTTTTGACCATTTTTTTTTCTTCTCTTTCTTCTTTAAGGCTTAGGATTTTGCTTTTTTATTGTGTATTCATGTGAATAGATGTATTTTAATTCACACCCACGCACTCCTCCCCTCCTTCTTCTTCTTCTTCTTCCTCTTCCTCTTCTTCTTCTTCTTCTTCTTCCTCTTCTTCTTCTTCTTCTTCTTCTTCCTCTTCTTCTTCTTCTTCCTCTTCCCTCTTCTTCCTCTTCCTCTTCTTCTTCTTCCTCTTCAACTTTTCCTCTCATTTCTTTCTTTTTCACATTCAAATCCATCAAACACCTCCTTCCCTGAAAACTTCTTCTCAAATTTCAAAACCATTCCATTAGACTCTTCTCTCTTTAAATTTTTCGTTATTTGATTTATTTTTTTTTGTGCTCATTCGAATATCTTGCAGATGTGTCGATAATCCGTTGAATCGATTTGTCGATCATTTCCTTCATTTCCTTCATTTCCTTCATCGCATTCAGCCGATCAACTCCCTCTGATGTCTTCAGCCGAACGATCATCTGTTCCAATCGTTCCTTTACCCGATCCACCAAGTGGTCCAGCTGGAACAACGAGAAATTGCGCGAAATCGATTATTGATCGTAAATTGCGCAAATTCGCGAGTGAGACAAGTTTTGCTGCCACCGAAACCGCATCCGAAAGCTCATTGGAAAGAGATGAGAAAAAGGAAAAGAATCCGATTCGGACAAGGGTTTTCACTGTGAAGCCAGTGCCCAAATTGAATGGTGTCGGGAAAAGACAAAGACACGATTCCGAAGCAAGCAACTCGAATGGCAGCGAAGCAACGGTGGCTAGTGGTGCAGGGACACCGATGGCAAGGAAAGCACACTTTCGAAGACCGAAAAGTGCAAGTGAAATGAATACCTCATTCACATCGGCAACTATTCATTCATTGGAAAGTCAAGGACTATTGCCGGTACAGCATGGAGACGAAAGACGACCGAGTAACGTTTATGTTTTGGATGATGATTCGATTCACGAATTCGATGACGATCAAAATGGTGAGTGAGATGGAATGCATTATCGAATGAGAATTTGTTCTTGTAGATAACTTGTAGAAAATCCCGTAATCTTGGCTAGTTTTTAGCTAATCTATTTACTGGTGTTGTTTTGAAGTTTTTTTGTATGAATTGCATGAATTGCATGAATGCTGCTTGTTGTTGTGCGATGTTTTGTGCGACTTTCAAGTTTACTCTCAGTCTAATGATCAATGTTTTGTTTTTTCTAAAACGTGGAAACTTGAAAATACCGTAATCTTGGCTAGTTTTTTAGCTAATCTATTTACTTTTTATATTTTAAATTCTTTTTTGAATTCTCAGAGAATTTAAAAAAAAAAAACACGGGATTGGGACAAATGCGACCTTTTTCTTTGCGCACCCGGACATTTGCGCACCTTTTTTTTGCTGGAAAAGGCCTTAGGAAAGGTCGGGTCGTAGAGCTTCAAAAACGTTTTCATAGAAGGGTATCGTATGCGTAGATTCCGAATTTCGACAAATCACACCTCGCTGACACGTCAAATTTGGCAAAAGCTGCGGAAAAGCGTTAAGTTGCGTAGTTTTTGCATTTTAGCCCAAATTTGACGTGTCAGCGAGGTGTGATTTGTCGAAATTCGGAATCTACGCATACGATTCCCTTCTATGGAAACGTTTTTGAAGCTCTACGACTTTTTCTAAGGCCTTTTCCAGCAAAAAAAAGGTGCGCAAATGTCCAGGTGCGCAAAGAAAGGTCGCATTTGTCCCGCTCCCATAGATTCAACAAAAAAGACAATTTTACGGTAGTTAATCGAGAGAAAAGTTTAGAAATTACGAATTAAAAACCGAAACTTCAACTTTCATCTAAGCGCTTTAATTTTTGATGACATTTAGAGACGATCCAAGGAAATCTAATCTCAAAAAATCAACTTTCAACTAAGTGTTTTAATTTTTGATTACATTTAAAGATGATCCGAGGAAATGACATAATAGAATGAGAAGGGGAAGCTATTTTGAGATGTATTATTTGTCATAACTCTTTCGTTCTTTTTTTTTTCTTTTTATTCACTCATTCATATATGATGTGATCAATTGACTTTTCTTATAGAAAAAAGAGTACAAAAAGACTTTTCGTATAGAAAAAGAGTATAAAAAGAGACTTTTCTTATAGAAAAAGACTGCAAAAAGACTTTTCTTATAGAAAAAGACTGCAAAAAGACTTTTCTTATAGAAAAAAGAGTACAAAAAGACTTTTCTTATAGAAAAAAGAGTACAAAAAGAGACTTTTCTTATAGCAAAGAGACTTTTCTTATAGAAATTAGTGTAAAAAAGTGTTTCGTTGACTTTCAACAGAAAAGTTGTATCAAGATCAAACTTTTTAGTGTTTTTTTTTTTGGACTCCCGATGCCTTTTTTGAGGTTGAATATCTTTAAAACCTTTCCAAAGGCATTGCTTATTCAATTAGGAAGAGGCTGAGAGGGATCTATCTGCTCTTCTTATTCCCCTTAAATCCTTGGATACCCCCATAAAGATGTGCCCCGATTCTGAAAGGATTGACTCCCTTAAAATCCACAAAAGAGAAAAGATTCGATGTGGATTTAAGGCAAAAAAAAAAATAAAGTCTTTAGTCTTCTTCTTCTTCTTCCTCTTCTTCTTCTTCTTCTTCTTCTTCTTCTTCTTCTTCTTCTTTCCTAATAGAAGAGAGAGAGGAGGAGATGGGGCGGGTCCTAGAGATGGGAAAGGGACCTCTGAATGGAGGGGCCATGAAGGCCCTATCCCTCCTGCCAACTCTTGTCGATCGAAGAGAACTCTTCTCCTTCCTCTCCATTTTTCTCTTTCTCCATTCGCCTATCGACTCTCATAAATGTGGGCTAAATTGAGATCCACCTGAAGGCCATTCCCTTCCATCAATTCCTTTATTCGATGGAGGGACAGGTTCGAGTGGTGGTCACGGCTACAGATTCGATCACTGCTCAAGAATCTCATCCAAGCACATCACAAATCCATTCCCGATCCCTATCCGGAAACACTCCAAATGGAGAAACGAATCACTATGTGAAGAAACCGGATCCAAAACTGAGAACTCTTAATCGCCGAATCTCGCACACATTACTTTATGTACCGGACGGGAGTCGCCGAGTTTCTACCACATCAGGCGCTTCAGTCTCAAGTTGTCCCGCTGAGGTGTCAGAAGCTGAAGAGCTTTTACCATCAAATTCTCTAGATGCTGAAAAGAGTCTGCAAATGAGTCCAGTGGGGAGTCGAAGGAAATCCGTGCAAACGGGGGCCCCGGCGATCGGTTTCCGTCCGATGAGAGCCTTCGAGAGACGCTCCTCACAGCCGACTCTTCAAGTTGGGCCCACTGCACCCACTCTGGTTGGCCCTGCATCGAAAGTCTCCACATCGAAACCCGCGAGTGGCCACGGATCTCCAGGCACCAGTCAAATCGGTCCACGGAGAACCTCGCGACAAGTCGAGTTCAATCTTTGCTCCGAATCCACTCCACAATCTGACACTGTCTCGACTTTTTCACAGTGTAAACACGTATTCCGTGGTGATTCTCAAGAAGAAACAATGGCTGAGAATAAGATTAAAATGTTAAATAAAAGAGTTTCATGGTTATCGATGAAAAGTCTACAAGATCAAGTCGAACCATTGTTGACAATAAAAGGGAAAACAACAAGAAGATCAAGTGGACAAGGTTCACCCGTAACAAATCGTTATGATTCTCGATCTGGTAGTCAATATGGATCTGTTGCTCAATTAAACGATGAAGTGGATATGGAATCTGATACTCCACCATTGGATACTTTATCATGGAATTTTGCTGGTAAGTTTTTTTTGTATTCAAACTTTTCCGGGCTCTAATTCGATTTCTTTTTTTTCTTTTTTTTATTCATCAAAAAGATGATAAGTGGATGCCCGTCTTTCTCATTATCCATGGGCAATTTCGTGTGAGAAATGAATGTTAAGGTGAGATATTTGAGTCCTTTTTTACTCATTCCATGAAAGTGAACTTCAAAAAACGTTTCCTTTTTCGAAACAAATCTTCTAAATCTTCTAAATCTTCTAAATAAACGATAGTGAATACTCGATTTATTTCTTTATTTTTAATCTATTTCAAATTGTCAATTTTCCTCTTTTACTTCTTTTCCTTCGATGATAGATGACTCTTCTGCAGGGTGAGTGCTCACTTTTTTGAATTCTGCAAAATAACGAAGAGTTGATTATAGTCAAAGCTGAGACAAAGCTGAGTCAAAGCTGAGACAAAGCTGAGTCAAAGCTGAGTCAAAGCTGAGTCAAAGCAGAGACAAAGCTGAGACAAAGCTGAGACAAAGCTGAGACAAAGCTGAGACAAAGCTGATTCAAAGCTGAGTCAAAGCTGAGACAAAGCTGAGTCAAAGCTGAGACAAAGCTGATTCAAAGTTAAGTCAAAGCTGAGTTAAAGCTGATTCAAAGCTGAGTCAAAGCTGAGACAAAGCTGAGTCAAGGCTGGAGTCAAAGCTAAGTCAAAGCTGAGTCAGTCAAAGCTAATCAAAAACAAACAATTTTTAGAAAACTCTTTTTTTTAAAGAATTTTCAAGCTAAGAGCAAGTTTCAAGTTGAAAATTTTGCAGAAAATCCCTTAAAAAGAAATAGCGAGTGCTCTAAACGAGAGAAAGAGACAAAAATTGAATTCCCGTCAAATTTGAATATTCATTTTTCTTTCCTTTTAGAACAAAACTTGGAAAAGGTGTTCGTTTTTAGGACAAACGATTTAGATAGCTAAATTGAGCATTCAAACAAGTCTAGCAGCTCAATGTCTAGCTAGCAAGCTTTTAAGTTCAAAGGCTTTCAAGTCTAGAACTTCTCTTGACTGACTCTCTTGACTTGACTCAGAGTCTAGAACTTGTCTTGACTCTTGACTTGACTGAGAGTCTAGAACTTCTCTTGACTGACAAGATCAATCCAAAGGCTTCAACTTTTTATAAAAGCTCTTTATAAACGTAAATATTGTCCATTTATCTAACATTATCATAATGTTATCGATTCGAAACTTCCTGAATGGAGTTTGAGGGTGAAAACTCGTCCCCATCCTTTCCCTTCTATTGAAAGTGGGGGGAGATCCCATTTCAGTTGTTAGTGTGCCCATTCCCTTTACCCATTCCCTTCATTTTCTCTCAGAAAAAAAAAGGTTTCCGGGGCTTCTCTTTTCATTTTCTTCCAGAGTTTCCCATTTTTTCTTCCTTTCTTAGCCATTTGGGATCTCTCTTCAAAAAAGGGACAAAGTGAGTGCGAATTGAGAATGAAAAATCAGCAAATTTTCACAGAAATTTCCCTTCTTTTCAATCTGTTTTTTGCTTCTTTTCTTTCGAAATTCAATTTGAAACAAAAAGTCCAATAAAAAGGTGACTGGAAGGACTAGAAGAATAGAATAAAAAAAGGTAAACTTAAAAGGTTTAATAGCGAATATGTCTAGGGAAGCTTAAAAGCCTTAATAACGAATATATCCAGACAAACTTGAAAGCTTTAAGAACAAATATATCTAGACAAACTTGAAAGCTTTAATAACAAATATATCCAGACAAACTTGAAAGCTTTAATCCCTTTGTTAGCTTTTATAAAAAGCTGTCGTGTTTGTGTTAAGAGCTAACACTTGCAAGTGAAATCTGTTCGTATCCCAGTTGTGCTTTGTGCTTTAACAAATGTCCTTTTGACTATTCAAAGAAAATGGTTTTAGATGTGTTTATTTCAAAATTTCAAAACAATCACATCATAGCATGCTGGTTTTTTTTTTGTTTTATTAAAGGTGTCAAGTGCATGTTCTTGATACTTTCGATTCATTTTTCTCATCTAAGAGAGTAATAGAAGTAAACGTTAAACGAAGTAAATAGAAGTAAATAGAAGTAAATGTTAAACGAAGTAAACAGTAATAGAAGTAAACATTAATAGAAGTAAACGTTAATAGAAGTAAATGTTAATAGAAGTAAATGTTAAACGAAGTAAATAGAAGTAAATAGAAGTAAATAGAAGTAAACATTAATAGAAGTAAATGTTAATAGAAGTAAACGTTAATAGAAGTAAACGTTAATAGAAGTAAACGTTAATAGAAGTAAATGTTAATAGAAGTAAATGTTAATAGAAGTAAATGTTAAACGAAGTAAATAGAAGTAAATAGAAGTAAATAGAAGTAAACATTAATAGAAGTAAATGTTAATAGAAGTAAACTTTAATAGAAGTAAACGTTAATAGAAGTAAACGTTAATAGAAGTAAACGTTAATAGAAGTAAACGTTAATAGAAGTAAACGTTAATAGAAGTAAACGTTAATAGAAGTAAATGTTAATAGAAGTAAACTTTAATAGAAGTAAACGTTAATAGACTTCTATTAATTAAAGTAAACGTTAATAGACTTCTATTAATAGAAGTAAACGTTAATAGACTTCTATTGATTAAAGTAAACGTTAATAGACTTCTATTAATTAAAGTAAACCTTAATAGACTTCTATTGATTAAAGTAAACGTTAATCGACTTCTATTAATAGAAGTAAACGTTAAAAGCAAGAAAATACGATAAAGATACACACAAATACACAAAAATGGATACGTTTTTGCGTTTTTTAAACTGTTTCATCAATTCTTAAATAAAAATAAATAAAAAACAACAAGAATGATAAAAGAAGTCTATTTAAAAGCCAAAAACTATTTGAATAATTGAATAAATTATAAATTATAAACGGAAAATTTTCAGACGAATACGACAATGTGACGCTGATGTACGCAAAACACGAGAAAATCCCGATGAAAGATTTTGGTTCGGAGATTCGAGCAACCATGGATATTGATCATTTGCTGAACAAAGCTGTACTTCTTTTGGATCTTCAAGAAACGAGTCTCGAGGAGATTTTCGCAAAGTAAACTTCTTTGATTTATCAAAAATTTCAAGGAACATTTTGAGATTTCATTGAGCGGCCATTGGAGGCCATTGAGCGGCCTTATTGAAGGCTTCTTGTGTCAGAAATGAAAGTTTATCAAATAAAAACTTATCAACTTTCCAGTAATTGTTGTTTTCCTGAGTCTTTTCAAGTAAAAGAAAGAAATGTTTGTGTTCAAAATGAGAATTGAAAGAAGAAGAACATTCATCACCGTCTTTTTTCTTTTCACTCAAAAGGCTCACGGCACTTTTTAAAGGAAATTCCTTTTCAGGTTTCGTTTGTTAAGACTTTTAAGACTTTTAAGACTTTTAAGTAAAGCTTAAGTAAAGCTTAAGTAAAGCTTAAGTAAAGCTTAAGTAAAGTTTAAGTAAAGCTTAAGTAAAGTTTAAGTAAAGTTTAAGTAAAGCTTAAGTAAAGCTTAAGTAAAGCTTAAGTAAAGCTTAAGTAAAGTTTAAGTAAAGCTTAAGTAAAGTTTAAGTAAAGTTTAAGTAAGCCTAAGTAAGCTTAAGTAAAGTTTAAGTAGCTTAAGTAAGTTTAAGTAAAGTTAGTAAGTTTATGTAAAGTTTAAGTAAAGTTTAAGTAAAGTTTATGTAAAGTTTAAGTAAAGTTTAAGTAAAGTTTAAGTAAAGTTTAAGTAAAGTTTAAGTAAAGTTTAAGTAAAGCTTAAGTAAAGTTTAAGTAAAGTTTAAGTAAAGTTTATGTAAAGTTTAAGTAAAGTTTAAGTAAAGTTTAAGTAAAGTTTAAGTAAAGTTTAAGTAAAGTTTAAGTAAAGTTTGAGTAAAGTTTAAGTAAAGCTTAAGTAAAGTTTAAGTAAAGTTTAAGTAAAGTTTAAGTAAAGTTTAAGTAAAGCTTAAGTAAAGCTTAAGTAAAGTTTAAGTAAAGCTTAAGTAAAGTTTAAGTAAAGTTTAAGTAAAGTTTAAGTAAAGACTAATCCTTTTTTTTCTTGTTTTTCGTAGGATAAATTCATTTGACGATCATTTCACGATCATTTGTGGTTTGAGGAAATTGATGTGAGGAATGGAGAAAGAAGGGGGCACATTGAAATTGGATGAATTTCTTTTTGAACGGAACCTGAAAAGGAATTTCCTTTTGAAAAGTAAAACGTAAACTTTAACTGAAAATTGAATATGAGTAGAAAATGGTGAATTTATTTATTTTCGATTTAATCACGATTCACTATCTGTGTGAGCTGTGAGAAGAGTACTAAAGTCTAAATTAAGTCAGAAGTCTAAATTAAGTCAGACTACGTTCAAAAGTCCCCTTTCCTCACCGCAACCCACGTCAATAAGTCAACAAATGTTTGTCAGTCAAGAAAATAAAAGGACTCCAAAGGAATAAGCTATTCATAATGTCGATTCTTCTCTCTTTATTTCTTTATTTTTCCTCAGACCAGCTAAATTGAGGGGGGAAAAAAAGGAAGGGTCATAAATCGCTTTTTCCTTTTTCTTTTCTTTTCTTCGTCGCGAACAAGACATGTCAATAAAAGAAATACATGATTATAGGGGTTTTTTTTATAGATTTCTTTTGTTTAGTCAAGCTTTTTCTCGGGAAAAACGAGCGGGGGTGGGGGATTTTGTGAAACGTTTTGGAAAAAATTTGGAGAAAATCCGAAAATCTGGAGATAAAGATAAACGAAAAAAGAGGAATTCATTTGTATAAAAATATCGAAATCACAAAAAAAAAAAAAGAGAATCCGTTTTTATTCAAATATTCAAATAAAAGATAAATAAAGATGATGAATTTGAAAGAATATTTTCTTTTTTTACAGAATCATTCACGAGATGGACATCCAAGAGCCGGAGTTCACGTCGGAACAAGTACGAAGTGTACTCTTTACACAAGATGCCGGAAATCAATGTAAATTTTGGGATATTATCGTATTCTCTCTAATAGTAGTGCACCCTGAGCGTCGCCTAAATTTGTCGAAATATTGAGAACCGCTTATCAGAACCTATCGATGTGGGGTCGGGAAATGTAGCTGACGATGAGATCTAGTGGGACATTAGAGTGTTGAGCTTTTGTGAAAGCTTAGAAACTGTAAAATAGTGATCAACTCGGCTCGGCAGGGTGCACTACTATTAGAGAGACAACGGTATTCCTTATGAGTTGATTTAGTAACGGAATTAAAGGGTTAAAGGGAATAGTAGTGCACCCTGAGCGTTGCCTAAATTGCTCGAAATCTTGAGAACCGCTTATCAGAACCTATCGATGTGGGGTCAGGAAATGTAGCTGACGATGAGATCTAGTGGGACATTAGAGTGTTGAGCTTCTGCAAACGCTTGGAAACCGTAAAATAGTCATCAACTCGGCTCGCCGGGGTGTGAGATCAGAGAGAGAATAAGATAATCGCTAGCTTACTTAATTTTAACCAATAGCTAGACTACAGTACACTACAGTACTCCTTCAGTAATTGAGTTTCCTAAAACTTGTTCACCTTCTACCGTGATCTACCGAATTTTCTCTAATAGTAGTGCACCCTGAGCGTTGCCTAAATTGCTCGAAATCTCGAAAGCTACTTATCAGAACCTATCGATGTGGGATCGGAAAATGTAGCTGACGATGAGATCTAGTGGGGGATTAGAGTGTTGAGCTTCTGCAAAAGCTTCGAAACCGTAAAATAGTGATCAACTCGGCCGGCAGGGTGCACTACTATTAGAGAAAATACGGTATAGAGAAAAAAAAAGACAGTTTAGTTATCAGGAAAAAAAAGAAATCTCTTTAGTTCACATTTTGTCGAGAACTGTGCAAAGCATTTGTACAACCGGCACAACGGGCGGATCTTTTGATTATGATCAAACATGGATTTGTGCCTTGTAAGTACTTTTTAACTTCAAAAAAAACACTTTTTCTCGAGTTTCTTTAACTAAATTTATCGTTTTCGAAAAAATTTTGACGTTTTATGCAAAAATCAGTGCGTTTAAAGAGGAAAAATTGCACAGAAAACCATCGAAAGAAATCGGGGATGTCCGCATCCGGATCCTGATCTCTACACAAACATATAAAGAACGAAGAGACGACTATGCGACACTCCAATAGATAGTTCATCGTACTGTCGCGTAGTCATCTATTTGTCCTTTGTATGCTTGCGTAGAGATCCGGATCCGGACATCCCTGGAAGGAATAGAACTTTTTGTATCGATCAACAACATAGAAACAACAATAGGAATAGATCTTTTTACTTTAAAATGTTCAAAAGTAAAAGAAAATCATTTTAGATGCATGTTGAACACAGTTCAACATCGGCATGTGGCCATCGCTCGATTGTCGCATCCAACGAATCTTGGAAGAACAATGCAAGATCTTCGCTTTATCATCATTGTCATTGCCCCGTCGAGAGCGGTAGGAGATTTCTGATTCTTTTTGATTTATACTTGAATTTATACTTGAATCAATCTTAGCTTAAATGGAGATTCGATGCTGAGAAATTGTTTGAATTTTTAGGGAGTGGGACATTTGCGCACCTTTTTTTTGCGCACCCGGACATTTGCGCACCCAGACATTTGCGCACCTTTTTTTCCGCACCTTGCCCATTAGCGCACCTTTTTTCGCGTTTTAAAAAAGCTCTAAAAAGCTAATATCTAATAACCAATTTCTATTCCAAAAGTTGTTTTTCTAGGTAATTTTAGGGCGTAGAATCGAAATTTTGACATATCAGAGCTTGTGGAAACGAACGGACAGAGTTGGGCGCGAGTATTGGTACACACGCGAGTACACAAAGTATTGGGCGCGAGAAGTCGGTAGTCAAGAAAAGACGACAACCCGAAGACTCGATTTAGACACTTTGGCCCACAGAAACCCATATTTATGTCAATAGAAAAAGGATAGCGCATAAAAAGTTAAGCAAATTTTCAGAATAATCCGATTTCTTTGTTGAGTTTTTATTGAATTTTATGAAAAACAAGTTTTGACACTCGATTTTGCTTTGGAATTGACTCAAATTGACTTAAAAAGATAGAGAAGTTAACAGTAAACATTTTCTATTTCAATCAAACTATAGGTTCGGACTATCAAACGGACAGAGTTATACAAAGAGAAAGATCGACAATTTTCTGTAATTTGAATCAGAAAATTGATCTAGCCGTTTGTCTTTCAAATTGGTTCCACCTTTGATGGAACCAATTTGATCCTCATTTTGATTTGATCATCATTTTGATTTGATCATCTAAAAAGAAACATTTCAAATCGCATCATTTGATTTTATTCCTTTTTGAGCACTAGTGCCTTTTTGAGAAAAATGAAACACATAAAGAAAATCGCTAAACGGACTATTCTGAAATTTTGGCTATAGACTTAACTTTTTGGGCGCTATCTTTTTTGATTTTCCCATCAAAATAGTTTTAAGTAGAAGAAACGGTCCAAATCGAATCATCGAACCTTGTCGTTTTTGAGCACTCTCCTTCTTGCTAATGAAGCTTTTCCTTCAAGAAAAAGCTTTTCAAAAACTTTCAAAAGTGATTTGTAAGATTGAAATGATTGAGCTATTTAATGATGAATGCTATTTATCTAATAACAAATCTAATCTAGTGAATAATGGACTAAAAACCCGTATTTCATTTGGTAGCGACTTATTCAATTAGAAAATGAATTTAAGTCAAAGATTTAGTACTCAACCAACCATTCCTTCCGAAATTCTTTTCGATCCAAATTGTTTCTTCCCCCATTTTCCTCTACTTTTCTCTTCTCATCAATCCATTCATCCAAAAGACGGGTCACTTTTTATCGAGTCGCTTCGTGGCTTCTTCCTTTTCTTCTTCCCTTTCTTCTTCCCTTTCTCCTTCCCTTTCTCCTTCCCTTTCTTCTTCCTTCCCTTCTTCCTTTCCCCCCGTCTTTTCCTTTCCCAAATCCTCAACAAACTCAATTTGTGTCCCCAAAAAAGCTTTGAAGAGAAAAATCCATTGCCTGAAGATGTTGTGGAGAGATCCCTTCAATGGAATGTCCTCCTATCAAAAGGGAGATCCTTCTCTAACTCTGAAGTGAGGGGGTGGAATGGGTAAAGGGAGAATAGAAAAGAAAACCCATCTAACGAACTCCTTGAATGCAAATCTTTTAAAAAAAGAGAAAGTTTGGAAAAGGAAATACACAAATTTATAAAAGTTATTCAAATTTACAGAAAGGAACAAAAACCGCGTTGGAAACGACGCGAACTTTCGCGACTCTTTTCGCCGATATGGATATCCGACAGAGGCTCGTCATGGCGCAAACTGTTGATCAGTTTAGGTAAAATACAGAGAATCCCTTATTTCCCAGCAACTATGCTAGATCTATTATTTAAAAGAGAAGTGTCTGTCAGTTCGTCAGTCTGCCTGTCTATATGGGCTTTTTTCTCTGCGCGCTGAGCTAAAATGCTGAGCTAAAAAAGCTGAGCTAAAATGCTATGGCATAGGCTATGGCTGTAAAGCTATTGAGCTAAAAAGCTATTGAGCTAAAGAAAAGCTGAAATTTGTTTAAAAGTCTTAAAATATATTATAATTGTGTTATTTCAATCGAAAAAATCAAAAATTTAAAATTGAGTGACGTAACGGGGGTCGAACCCTGCCTTGCGCGAGTGTTTGCTTGGTGCGATAGACAAGAGCGCTTCGCGCCAAGACGACAAGCGAAAGCTTGAGCCTTTTGGAGGCTTTTCCCCTGGTTTTTACAGAAAAATGTCAAATTTTAGAGCGACCCTGCTGGCAGCGGCGAAAGAATTGGCAATGGATCAGAATGAATGGAGGGAAAGAAAAAGCAGCATTCATTTGAGTCAAGCCAAAGAACATATTGTAAGTATTGATTGAAATATGAATAGAAATAGCTGATAGAGCTGTGAGTAGTCATTGAAATATGAATAGAAATAGATAATAAAAGCCTATAACAAATTGTGCAGTTTGGTCCCGGTCGGTGGTATCCATTTCGGGGTTTATTGGGCGAGTTCAAGCGGCGGCTCAACTACTACGCAAGCGACTTCTATGATGGGATTTACGGGCATAAAACGATTCAAGTAAGTATTAGATTAAATACATTTATTTCGTATCTGCTAACTATTTTCGAATTTCATTTAGAAAATCATCTCCACAGTGGTCTTTTTATATTTCGCGTGTCTCCTGCCGGCGATTGCCTTCGGCGTACTCAATGATGACAATACAAACGGGGGAATTAGTCAGTTTTTAGGATTTTTTAAAAAGATTTTCTTCATACTTTAACCAGTTAATAATGCGTTTTCTAAAATGCATCTATTTGAGTAAAGTAGCGTAGTCAAAATCGTTAGTTTCGTTAGTTTCGATCATTCTATTAGGTTGTCCAGTTATAAATGCGCGTTTTTGAGGGCTTATTCGAAATATTTCTGCAAGTTCACGTGTAGTTTGTCGAGGATGAATTTCGATCGCCTGTTTAAGTACTGCATTCTCGATCGTAGGAGGCCTCATCTCCCAAAAAAATGCATTTCCTTCTCGAAATCGTTGAAACCATCGCCGACACTGGCTTTCCGAAATAGCATCTTCCAAAATACTTTCCAAAGGCCACGATGAGATTCAGCTATCTTTTTGCCCAATTTGAAGTCATACCAAAGACTGGCACGGAGGCCAAACTTCGTGTCGTTCACAGAAATTAACTCTAAACATGAAAATTAAATCAATTGACGTCAAAAACACGAAAAGTTGTAATAAAATAAGAAAAAGAAAAGAAATGTTGTAATAAAATAAGAAATCCTGAACAGCATATAGAAAATTGAGTTTAATAAAATTTTAAAGCCCTAAGGAATGTTCAAGTTGTTCAAGTTGTTCAAGACCAGGCGTGCATTCATAACTGGACAACCTAATAAATTCGATTAACTCAACTTTAGTATGATTTGATGAGGCGCAGTCAAAAATGATATAAAAAATTGAGTTGATCTGATGAAAACTGAGGGTTTAACTATGTTAACTAACTTCAGCTAAATTGACTCATAAAAACGTAAAATAGCACGTGTGGGTCACATATTGTCACAAATTTGTTAAAAAAAATTCAATTTAGATGTTCCAAAAGTGATCTTTGCTCAAGCGATTGGTGGCCTTTTCTTCGCATTTTTTGGCGGTCAGCCAATGATCATTTTGCTCACAACCGTCCCGCTAGCCATTTATATAAAAGGTGGGATTGGGAAATGGGATTTCAGAAGCTAAACTATAAGGTAAGCTATAAGGTAAGCTATAAGGTAAACTATAAGCTAAGCCTATAAGCTAAGCCTATAAGCTAAGCCTATAAGCTATAAGCACCATTTCTAGCGTCCAAAATTTCTTTCTTTCTAGCAATTTGATGTGTTTGTGCATTTTTGTGAACTGGGTATTCTTTAGCATAGAAATAGCGAAATAGTTTCTTGATTTTTACAAGTTTCGAGTAAAAGTTTACAAGTTTTACTCGAGTTTTTGAGTTTGTTTCAAAATTCAAACATTATGAGATGCCGAATAGGATTCTTTTAGCCAAGCATTTCAACTTTCTTGACTTGAAAGGCCAAGCAGATCAACTTTCTTGACTTGAAAGGCCAAGCATATCAACTTTCTTGACTTGAAAGGCCAAGCAGATCAACTTTCTTGACTTGAAAGGCCAAGCAGATCAACTTTCTTGACTTGAAAGGCCAAGCATATCAACTTTCTTGACTTGAAAGGCCAAGCATCTTATTCAATCAATTCCAAATTCCAAACCAAACTCCTGTGATCTGTGATGGTTTGATAAGTTGATGGATAAGTTAGACAAAAGGTAGACAAAAGATAGCCAAAAGGTAGACAATAAGCTAGACAAAAGGTAGACAAAAGGTAGACAAAAGGTAGACAATAAGCTAGACAAAAGATAGCCAAAAGGTAGACAATAAGCTAGACAAAAAATAAAAATAAAATTATGGTATCTAATAAAGTTGGTAGGTTTTAGAAAGGGAAAAGTCAAAAAAAAAGAAAAAGAAAAACTTATTTCCAGTGATATACAAAATCTCACAAGAGCTCGGCTATGACTTCTTTGCGATGTACGCGTGTGTCGGTTTATTCTGTCAAATGTTCTTGATATTATACTCGGCCACCGAATTGTGCAGTTTAATGAAATTGGCCACCAGGTAAGCAAAAATATCTTTAATCAAGAATTTCTTGAATGAATATCTTTTTAAGTTGAATTCTGAATGCAAGAACCCCTTGATTGAATATCTTTTTTTGTAGATCAGCTGAAGAAATGTTCTCTTTATTCATGGCAATCGCTTTCATCGTTGAGAGTGTTCGAGCTGTACACGCAAGTAAGTGCAAATATAGAAATCTTATAGAAATCTTATAGAAATTTATAGAAATCTTTACTTTATCATCTTTGCTAACAAGCATTTCGATTTGAAAACTCTTTAGGCTTTCAAAAGAACTACTTTGCGTGTGCAAACGACGACGATCCCAAACGAAATCTCACCACAACTATCTACAATACAACCGTTGAGACGATGGTGGGAAAAGCTTTGATAAATGACCTTCTAACTATAGATTTACTGCCTAAAATGATGTAGATTTAACTATAGATGCTTTGATAATGATCTTCTTCTTCTTCTTCTTCTTCTCTCTTCTTCTTCTTCTTCTTCTTCTTCTTCTTCTTCTTCTTCTTCTTTTAATCATGTATTACATCTAGAGTTGGGTAAATATCCACAATCCTGGTCTTTATCGTCACTTTTGCCGCAATTCCGTACACTTGCCCATTTCAAAAACATCGCCAATCGATTCACCGACCCCGAAAACCCCTGGCTAGAAATTTACAGCCGAATATCTTTGTGCAATTTACAAAGTAAGAAATCCTTATGTAAGTGACCGGCGATGCGTTCTCGGCCTTGTCCGCGTAATCGCTCTCCATCTGGCATGGGGCTCTGGTATAAGGTGCTTCCCTTTTCGTCACCAATCTAGCTGTCTATCCTGTTTCTCGGCGTCGCCAATCCCAAGTCTTTAGGATGAATCTTTGCGTTAAATGTGGCTAAAATCAAAATCTTTCAGAGAGACTGTCGCCGGGACACCTCGATGTGCTATGTTTTTCTGATGTTGGGCACACTATGGCTTGGACTTTTTTTGTACAACTTCCGAAAGACACCCTATTTGACAAGGTAAATTTACTAGAATCTGATAACTGATTCTTCCAGTCAATTCGACTTTTTCGATTCAAATATTCAAATCCTTTAGATCTCGACGTGAATGGTTGGCCGATTATGCTTTGCCGGCATCAGTTCTCATCATGACATTCACCGGAGCATATCTCTTTAAAGAAATCGATAGTAAGTAGATCTTAAGTCGATGTGATGTAGATCTTAAGTAGATCTTAAGTAGATCTTAGGTCGATCTTAAGTAGATCTTAAGTAGATCTTAAGTCGATCTTAAGTAGATAGTAAGTCGATCTTGTGTAGATCTTAAGTAGATCTTAGGTCGATCTTAAGTAGATCTTAAGTAGATCTTAGGTCGGTCTTAAGTAGATAGTAAGTCGATCTTGTGTAGATCTTAAGTAGATCTTAAGTCGATCTTGAGTCGATCTTATGTAGACCTTAAGTAGATCTTAAGTCGATCTTGAGTCGATCTTAAATCTTTCTTAAGTCGATAGTAAGTCGATCTTAAGTCAATCAAGATCGAATCTTATATTGTAATGAAATCTTTTCAGAGGATATGTTCAACATGCGCGAGGAAATTCCTTTGATTAAAGTGGCCGACGTTTTCAGTCTCCCTTGGCAAGGGTGAGTTTTTTCAAAAGCTAAATAGAAGGCTAACTAAATCTCTTCAAATTCAAATTTCTAGTTATTTTGTGTGTCTTCTACTCGGCTTTTCTCTATCATTCCTCTTCTTCATCGACCAAAATATCACCTCGGCCATTGTGAACAATTCACAGAATAAGTAAACAATTTCACAAATCATTTTTTTTCAAATCTTCTTCTTTTAGACTCAAAAAGGGTACCACACAAAATCTGGATCTTTTCGTGGTGGCGATTCTGAATTCATTTCTGTCGTTGGTGGGGCTTCCGTGGATGCACGGCGCACTTCCCCATTCACCACTTCATTTACGGGCATTGGCCGATGTTGAAGAAAGAGTTTCACAAGGACATGTACATGAAGTGTAAGTAATCGATGGTAGCTATGAGAAATCGAATTCAAGAAATTTCTTGATAAATATTGATTACGAAAGAAATAGAGCTAGTTACTGTTCTTTGTGGCTTTTTTTCTTTGAGCTTTGACTCGAGCGTTAAAGTGTGACTCGGCTACCGTTCTCCATATCGATTTTACAGTAATCAGTACAGTAGTTTAGATCATCGTTACATTAGCTTAAAGTTAGGAAAAACGAAAATCTATTAGAGCCGTTTTACGGTAAACTGAGGGAACTTTTTGCGAAGTTTGAAAGTCTTCAAATTAAAAGTCTTTTCAAGAATTGAAGTTAAAAGTTCAAAAACAACTATTAAAACCTCGATAGTGAACGAGCCTTGATAGTGAACGGTTTTTTAGGATCCCTTCCATAGTTCACTAACGAAGTTCGACTGTACTTATTTCTAACTTTTTCGAGCCTCGATTCGAGCTCAGCTACTCGAGCTCAGCTAGCCCAGCTACTCGAGCTCAACTAGCTCAGCTACTCGAGCTCAGCTAGCTCAGCTACTCGAGCTCAACTAGCTCAGCTATAGCTTGACTCGGCTACCGTACTCCACAAAGATTTTACATTAACTCGCCTGGTTGAGACCTTATCGTTTAGTTCATCGTTACATTAGCTTAAAGATAGGAAACGCAAAAATCTATTAGAGCCGTTTTACGGTAAACTGAGGGAACTTTTTGCAAAGATTTCAAATTAAAAGACTTTTCAAGAATTGAAAATTTTTAAAAGGTTAAAATTCCAAAAAACAACTTCATAAAAGTACACAAAGAAAGTTTTCTTAATTTCAATTTCAAATCCTTTCAGCATCATGAACGTTCGAGAGACACGAGTGGCTACATTAATAGCTCATATCTTGATCCTTTTATCCACTTTTTATCTCCTCCCATTCCCACTTCGATGGATACCAACATCGGTGAGTTTTAAAGGATACTCTCTTTTATTTCTTTTATTTCTTTTATTTTCTTTTATTTTCTTTTATTCGATTTCGATTCGATTCAATTTCAACAATCATCAAAAAACAAAATCAAAACAAAAATCGATGATCTCAGGTTCTACACGGTCTTTTCTTATATATGGCATTGACGTCGTTGACCGGAAATGAAATGTTCGAGCGTTTGTTGTTACTCATCACTGAACAGGTGACACAAATAACTAAATAGAAATCGAAGATGAAATAATGTTGAAGATCATTTACGTTTTCAGCAAGCCTACCCACCGACACATTACATAAGAAAAGTGCCACAAAGAAAAGTGCATCTTTTCACGGGATGTCAACTTGTACAGGTAAACTAATGGAAATAGGAAACTAATGGTCGACTCTCGATTTAACATTTTTTGAAATTCTAAAACACGCTTTTACTTTCTGCCTAGCTGCTCAGCCAATCGTTTACGGTTCAAGGCAGCTACGCAAGAGATTTGAGGCACGTTTTCAGAATCGTTAACCTGAGCGAATCGTTGAATCGAGATCGAGAGTCGACTGTATTTAGATAATAGTCTTCATCTTCATTTAGCTAATAATCTTAGAAGATTCAAATTAAAATCAAATCATTCAATTCAAATCATTCAATTCAAATCATTCAATTCAAATCATTCAATTCAAATCATTCAATTCAAATCATTCAATTCAAATCATTCAATTCAAATCATTCAATTCAAATCATTCAATTCAAATCATTCAATTCAAATCATTCAATTCAAATCATTCAATTCAAATCATTCAAATCAAATCATTCAAATCAAATCATTCAAATCAAATCATTCAAATCAAATCATTCAAATCTACTCAATTCTTTTCATTTAGTTATTGATTCTTTGTGGTTTCGGTTTTTCTCCATATCCTTTCATCGAAATGGTCTTCCCGATTGTTTGTTTCTTTTTCCTGCCGATACGGTGAGTGAAGAAAGAGGTGGAAATTTGGGGAAAACCAAAATACGGTAAAGGTGATAGGTTTTAAAGTATAAGGCCGCCGCCAGTGTGAAGGACTTGGGTTCGACTCTTGGGGGAGTTCTCTCACGTTTTGAAAATTTTTTTACAGAAACACATTAACGTTGGGCTGGTTAGGAGGCCTTGGGTGATAAAACAACGTTGAGCCGGTGATTAGAGCCGCCGTAAAATGGCTCTTCTCAGCTTCTTTAAGAATATGATTCAAATGCTCTCCCAAAAATTGCTCAGCTCTGAACCTTGAGAGCTTTAAATTTAAATAATCTGAAGCTTTTCGTTAAACAATCAAATTATAATCGTTATACAATCAAATTTTAAGATTTAAACTTATTATTCGAAGTCAAAATCTTCTTAAACATCTGGAGAGGGTTTTAAAGTGATTTGAAAAGAGATTTGAAAAGAGATTTGAAAAGAGATTTCTTTTTTTAGTCATACATTGATACCCCGTTTGATCGACTACAAATATTTGGATGCGCTTGATGGAAGACATTAAAAAAAAAGAGAGAAAATTGAAAGAAAATTGAAAGAAAATACTCATCGATTATAGGATATTCATTTTTTGTTTTTTTTTTTTTTTGGGAATTAGACGAGAAATCTCTCCATTTTCCTAGCTTTAATTTGATGTTTAGTGATTGTTTCATGTTGTTTCATGTTCATTATCCTCTCGTTTATTTGTTTGTTCTTTTTTTTTGTACATACACACACATCACAATCACAGACAAACAAACACTCCAAAATGGGTATTTTATGAATTTATTTTTCAAATCTGAATCTTTAAATCGGATTTATTTGTATTTTTGTTTTATTTTGTTTTATTTTATTTCAATTTTGTTTCAATTTTACTTCAATTTTGTTTTAATTCGGTTTTAATTCGGTTTTAATTCGGTTTTAATTCGGTTTTAATTCGGTTTCAATTCGTTTTCAACTTTTGTATTGGATTGGATTGGACTTAGACAACTTATTGGGTTGGGGACTATGACTCGGCGCCGAAAATCAAAAAAATGTCTAAAACTTCTATTCGACTTCGTCAAATAATATGCGTTTGATATGAGTAGAATGGTTAACTAATTCTCTACAAAATGACATTTAAAAGAAAATTCAAACAGCGCCTCCGCTCAAGAAAAAGCCATTTTTTCACAAAAACTACAAACTGTGATCTAGAAAAAACCATTGGTGGGATCTTCCTGCAAATTTGGCAACTTAAGTAATTGAATGTGCTCTATCTTTTTTATATAAACACCAAAGAAGGTTTATGTGAAAGAAACTGTTCAAATGATGAGTCGGACTCTTTGCCATTTTAACCAGCTGCGTTTGGAAGTCCATAAACTCCACGAAAGAAAAGCTTTGTGGAATCTCTCAAAAGTGATTTTGTAGAGAAATAGTGGATCCTTTTGATCAAACCAAACGTATGTTTAAAGAAGGCTTTATGTGTGCAAAAAGTCCCTTTAAAGTTTGGCGCCGAGTCATAGTCCCCAACCCAATAGATTGGAAAATTTGAAAGTCGGTACACTTATTCTTTGAAATTTTTAGAAACTTGAGAAAAGCCTTTGCGCCAATTAATCTACAGCTTTTTACCAATAAAGAAAAAGCGCATTTTATTCTTTAAAGCAGCCTTTTGAAAGATTAAGAAAAGTTTTTTGTTTTGTTTTATAGATTTCTAGGGGCGCAAGGAGCCAAAGATGATGAACACTCGATGAAGCGCTTTGAGCACTTTCTTCCGCATAAACCTATGTTGATGTGAATAGAAAAAAGATCGAGCATGAAAAGTTAGGCATAGAGAGCCGAATTCTCAGCGCGATTTGTCCAATTGCTTTAGTTATATGTCTGTTTAAAGTATTTTCAAAAAAAAAAAAAAAACGATTTTTCGCTCAAATTCGTTTCAAAAGTTCCCCCAAATTTGCTTGAGCATATCTTAAATTCGACAATGTCAAACTTTTATTTCGAGAAGTCTGATTCAATTAGCAAGAAGTCTGATTCAATTGGCAAGAAGTCTGATTCATTTGGCAAGAAGTCTAATTCAATTGGCAAGAATTCTAATTCATTTGGCAAGAAGTCTAATTCAATTGGCAAGAATTCTAATTCAATTGGCAAGAAGTCTGATTCAATTAGCAAGAACTCTAATTCAATTGGCAAGAACTCTAATTCAATTGGCAAGAACTCTAATTCAATTGGCAAGAATTCTAATTCAATTGGCAAGAACTCTAATTCAATTGGCAAGAAGTCTAATTCATTTGGCAAGAAGTCTAATTCAATTAAAATATATTTTATGGGAAATGCGAAAAAGTGTACCAACTTTGAAGTTGCCTAATATTTCTGTTATAAATTTCTTTGATAGTTTCTCTTATACATGAGTTCGGTCGGTCGTTCTTTGTGCTCCGACTCAAACTAAAACGATCTGGCCCACGCGATTCCTCATTTTTCACACAAACGTTTGGTATCTATTGGTGTATGTAAAAAATTGGGATTTCCGTGTGCCAGATCGATTTAGTTTGAGTCGGAGCACAAAGAACGGGCGACCATTTCGAGTCATTCGACAATTTCGAGTTTCTTTACGTTTATGAAGAAATTTTCGGGAAATCTGTAAACTTGCTAGGTGAAATTTTGAAATTTCGAAATTGCCGTGAAATTTTGAAAAAATCAACTTGAGAGAACTTGAGAAAAGCCAAAACTTCCGGCAAACTTCAGCGAATTTTACCAGACGACGTTCATCTTTCAGCGCAAAGCAAAGCCAACAACGTATCTATCCGATTTACAGATTTCCCCCCCCCCCCAAAAAATCCTGTCTATTCTACTAAACGATAGTTTTTTTCTTCATGCATTTACCCTCGCAATTGTTCTCTTTTTCATCTCAAAGCCTCTAGCCCAAAGCAAAAACAAACTCAATTTCATCATTATCTAGTCAATCTCAAAAACCCCACCGATTCTTGTCATCTTTTTCCTTTTTCTCCCGGAAAATCTGGTCAAAACTTGTCTTCAGGGCAATATTTTTTCAAAAAAAAATTCACTACTTTTCAGTTATAAATTCGCAAAAATAATCCCTAATCATTTAATAATCAAAAATAAATAATAAATTGTCTCTAAGCCTAAGCCTAAGCCTAAGCCTAAGCCTATGCCTGAGCCTAAGCCTAAGCCTAAGCCTAAGCCATCTCCATCGGGGCTTCTGATTGAGCGCTAGCTTTATAAGGTGAAGCGTTGGCGCATGTCGACAAGATGCGGCTTTGTTGAAAAAACGAGATTGCATCGGCGCTCGGTAGCGGAAATAGCAAAAGTCAGGAAATAGCAAAAAGAATGAATTTTTCTGTGGGTTTTCCTCGTTGCTTTTCAATGGAAGGATTTCAATTTCAATGGATGCAAATTTTGCGAATCCATCACAGAAATGATTAGGGGTTTTTTTACGGATTTATAACAGAAAAGAACCAAAAAAAAAAAATTCTTTGTTTTTATCGATTTTGAGATTATTTTAAAGTAAATCTTTCAAAATTAACTTTTAAAAAAATTGAAATTTTTTTTCTCCCCGGTGAGCCTTTGCAAAAAGCGTGATAAAACGAGGTTTTCTTTTACTTGTTTTTGTCATTTTCTTTTATTTTCTTTTTATTTTCTAAGATTGAAAAATGAGCTCGAGATTTCTATTGAAATGAATATGAAATAAAGATAAATTTTCTTGCGAATCACATCAAATGCAAATCACAAAACAGTCTTGAAATCAAAAGAAATCAAAAGAAATCAAAAGAAATCAAAATAAATCCAAATAAACCAAAAGAAATCAAAAGAAATCAAAATAAATCCAAATAAATCAAAATATTAGGTTGTCCAGTTATAAATGCGCGTTTTTGAGGGCTTATTCGAAATATTTCTGCAAGTTCACGTGTAGTTTGTCGAGGATGAATTTCGATCGCCTGTTTAAGTACTGCATTCTCGATCGTAGGAGGCCTCATCTCCCAAAAAAATGCATTTCCTTCTCGAAATCGTTGAAACCATCGCCGACACTGACTTTCCGAAATAGCATCTTCCAAAATACTTTCCAAAGGCCACGATGAGATTCAGCGATATTTTTGCCCAATTTGAAGTCATACCAAAGACTGGCACGGAGACCAAACTTCGTGTCGTTCACAGAAATTAACTCTAAGCACAGAAATTCTAAACACAGAAATTAACTCTAAACACGGAAATTGAATCAATTGACGTCAAAAACACGAAAAGTTGTAATAAAATAAGAAAAAGAAAAGAAAAGTTGTAATAAAATAAAAAAAAAGAAAAGAAAAGTCGTAATAAAATAAGAAATCCTGAACAGCAGATCGAGAATTGGGTTTAATAGAATTGTAAAGCTCCAAGGAATGCTGTTCAAGTTGTTCAAGAGCAGGCGTGCATTCATAACTGGACAACCTAATAAATCCAAATAAATCAAAATAAATCAAAATAAATCCAAATAAATCAAAATAAATTCAAAGGCAAAGTTTTTGAGGGGAAAACCCGTAAAGAAAGACCCGTAGAGACATAGAAATAAAAAGAAATGAAAGAAATACTCAATTTTTTGTTTGATTATATTTTTTGAGTGCTTTCCGCACTTTGAGCGCCACACAACGGTGCATTTTCGAAAGAAACCATAAACCGTTGATGGATTGACGAGCTATCTACAAGAAAAAAAAAGAATATATTATTGATTTTTCGGTTTTTATCGATGATACGGGGATTTTCAACGAGTTTGAAAATCACTTTTGAATTTAAATCGAGACAATGAAATCATGACTTAACGGGAGAAGGCGAATGACTTGAAATCACTTTATGCAACGGGGTCTCTATCTTATAGAATCTCGAGATCTAGAACCTCGAGATCTAGAACCTCGAGATCTAGAACCTCGAGATCTAGAACCTCGAGATCTAGAACCTCGAGATCTAGAACCTCGAGATCTAGAACCTCGAGATCTAGAACCTCGAGATCTAGAACCTCGAGATCTAGAACCTCGAGATCTAGAACCTCGAGATTCTATAGGATAGACAGATCTTGTTTTTGCAAAACCTTGAGAGATATTTCGGACAGAGAATTGTTAGGAATTGTTAGGAATTCGATTTTCGCAACTTGCCGACTCCAAAAGGGAAGCCCTATCTATCAGGGACTTGTGCCAGACGGCGAGCGATTTTGCGCGCGCACAGAAAACAATTCACCAGTCATTTTCTTAAGGATTTCTCTTTTCCTTTATGGACAAAAAGAAGATTATCAGTTGTAAATTTGTATTTTCACGGTCGACGAATCGATTGGAGCTATTCATTTTATTAAAAATTTCCAGCATTGTCTAATTCAGCTCTACTTGATATCATTTGAAAGTCATAAAGTACAGGGTGCGACAAAATTTCTGACACTTTTTCTGTAAGCAGTCATTTTTTTGGCCTCAAAAACCCGGGCATTTCAAAAAACTAACGCCGGATTCTAAAAATTTATGTAGTTTCACCCCAATATAGCCATTTTTATCAAAAGATTTCAACTCTCAATAACTTTTTGACGAGAATTTTTTATATCCCGGTCTGGTCGCTGAAGTTTTTTGCGAAAGTTGACTTAAACTTTGCAGAATGAAATTTTTTCCAAAGACTTCTGTTACCATTTGATAGAACTGAGTTTTAAACCGCGGTCAGGGCCCAGAAGTGGCTCATTCCTTTTGCAAATTCCCTTTGCTTCCAATGCCTCTTTATCAAATTCATTTCCCGTTAGAGCCGCTAGATTATGGAACTTGCTCCCAAACGACATACGAGAAATTCAGTCGCTTTTCATATTCAAGAAACGTATCGATGCTTTAGATCTAGTGGCTCTTTGCCGTAAGTAATTGGCTTATTGATTTCAGTATGTATTGTATGATTAAGTATCACTGTGCATTTCTCTATCATTTCTTTCACTTTATCGTTTGAATAAAGTATTATTATTAAATAATCGAATGTTTTTCTCTTGATTGTAGTCAAAACAGCGCCACAATAGAAAACGTTCAAAACAGCGCCGTCAAATTTCTCAAAATCCAAAAAACCAAGCCGGTTCAACTTTTATATCAAAAAATTCCTTGCATTCTTGGCTACATGATGGGTGAAACAGTTTTTAAAAAAAGTTAATATTTCATAGATAAAAAGAGCACTCAAAATGTGTGTCGAGTGATACTCAGTTGGTTAACTGAATACCTTTAGAGATCCATTTTGAGTGCTCTTTTTATGTATGAAATATTAACTTTTTTAAAAAACTGTTTCACCCATCATGTAGCCAAGAACGCAAGGAATTTTTTGATATAAAACTTGAACTGGCTTGGTTTTTTGGATTTTGAGAAATTTGACGGCGCTGTTTTGAACGTTTTCTATTATGGCGCTGTTTTGACTACCCCCCAAAAAAAACTGCTGTAACGACCTTTAAACATCCTCATCAAAGGGTTGTTTAGATGGCAATTTTTGTGTCAAAAAAAAGTATATTAGGGGGTAAAAATATCTGAATTTTTATAATCCGGTGTTAATTTTTGCAAGAATCGCGTTTTTTCCAAGTCAAACTGCCCGTTTACAAAAAGTGTCGGAACTTTTGCCGCACCCTGTATTCTCTTTGTAGAGTTTTGAATAATATGATTTCTAGATAAACTTATGAATCTTTAAAGAGTTCAAAGAGTTCAAAGAGTTCAAAATCTCATTTAAAAAACCCTTTTTCTATAAATTTATATGAATATCTCACCTTATTGTCGACTCCAACATAGTAGTTATTATTGACAATGTAGGGTTTATATTGGAGACGCTCATTTTCCGAGAGTTTAAACCTAGAATTAAATTGTATGGATTATAATAAAGAGCTCAGCTATTTTCTTTTCTAAAATGCACCTCGAAAACCCGGCATTTTACATTTGATCAGCTAAATTTTTGTCATATTAACTGAGCCTTTTGGCCAAAAGACTGATCAAATGAAGGCCGACGAGTTGAGTACGGTAGTTTTTCCAAAATAAGTGCATTTCAGAAAGAGGAACAGCTATTTCATAATGCAGCTAATGCAGTCCGTTCTTTTGAATATTCTCTTGGCCCAACTCTTGGCCCAACTCTTGGCCCAACTCTTGGCACACACCATTTCCCATCAGCAATCTCATTCCATTCAAATTGTCGACAAATCACTCCATTGAATTGATTTTTGCACAATTCCTCCAGAATATCCTTGAATCGAATGTTACAAATCTTATTTAAAAAGTGAAATCTTTTCAACCTGATCATATGTTCTTTTTCGTTTAATCAATCTTCTTGTCATTTCCAAGAACAACGAAAGCGTTGCCTTTGTTGGATAAACAAGCATCGGATCAAAAGAATATGTGTCTCCCTGAAGCTTTAGAATATTTAGATATTGAATATCTTTAGCTATTGATTGAATATCTTTAGATATTGATTGAATATCTTAGCAGACGAAACTTAGATATTGACTGAATATCTAAATATTGACGAACTCTTTAGATATTGACAATATCTTTAGCATTGATCAATATCCGATATTACTGAATATCTTAGATATTGATTGAATATCTTTAGTATTGACATATCTTTAGTATGATTGATATCTTAGTATTCTATATTAACGATCTTAGTTTGTTGAATATCTTTGATTTGTTGAATATCTTTAGATATTGATTCTATATCTTTAAATATTCTATATTAACGAAATTTCACCTTATGTGTATATCCTTTTGTTGGCACAATGATATCGGCATCATCAACGAATGTCCGATTCTCAAAGAGTTCAGTCGGATCTTTTAACCAAATCGCGTCCGTCTCGAATAGCACAAAGGGTAACTTTTTCTGAATCACTTATGAAATATCTACATTTATTTATCATGTCAGCTCGGAGCCAAACTGATATTTTAGTTACTATTGTTATTATTGAATGATTTGTCTACTCTTATGCAAATGTGTTCTCCCCTGTGCATATCCCTTTTATCGCCGAGAAGGGGCGGTCCTTGGGATTGCCTAGGAGGACAGTGAGGAGCCTAGGAGGACAGTGAGGAGCCTAGGAGGACAGTGAGGAGCCTAGGAGGACATGTGAGACTCTCATTTGGTCCCCAGTGAGACAGTGAGTCCCCCTTCCCCTTGCACTCATTTGTAATCTATTCGTCTTATCATACTACTGTAAATAAAGATGTATATCTTCCGGGTCTATGCAACTGCAGTTCAGGTCGGTCATTTCACAGGGACTCCCCTCTAATACGTTGGAGGAGTTGAGTTGGGTTGTCGGGGTGTTAGAGATGGCGGGGTATCAAAAGGATCCACTCTCTTTAACTTAACTCGAATTCTAGTCCATATCCGTTTATAACTAGGAACGAATAATCAGATATTCAAATATTTCACAAACCTGTACAAGATGTAGCATGATTTTCGCCCTAATCTTTAGAAGATTGACGTATTGTTGTCGACCCCATTCAAATGAACCCTCGTATTCTGCGCCGAGTCGTAGCGAGAGACAAATCACCTGAACATCACGTAAAAACTACGAAAAAACTTCACTTTCTTCTTCACTAGTAGTTTTGGTTCCTTATCTCTTTAAATTTGGTTCCCTATCTCTTTAAATTTATAGTTTTTACTTAGAACTTAGAATCCTCACCTCTTTCCATTCACTTTTCAATTTCCGACAAAATAATTCACTCGTTGCTACGATTATTGTCCTTTGTAAAGTATTCTGGAAACTATTTTGTAAATCTGGAAACTGAAAACTCAATGCAACTTCTCACATTAAATTCAGCGACATTGCAAAGCCAATTCAGCGTTAATTCTTTATATGCAGTGTTGATGAAAGTGAAAAGAGGCAAATTCCCGTCTCGTTCCACGATTTTTTGAGCACTTTCGGTCAATTTCTAGAAAACACTTTCATTTTAAAACTCAAAAGAAAAACAAACGGGTAAGAAAAACAAACAGGTAAGAAAAACAAACAGGTAAGAAAAACTTAAGTCATTGATCGATTGATCGATCAATGACTTAAGACTTAAGTCACTGAAACGAGTCATTGATCAATTGATCGACTGAAGAATGACCATTCAACAAAAACTTAAGTCAGGTTATTTGTTTTTTCCTAAAACTTTACCTTCAAGAATTCCTTCGAAATCTCAGGCAGAGGAGCGGACGAATCGAATGACTGAAACGAGTCATTGATCGATTGATCGACTGAAGAATGACCATTCAACATAAAGACACCGGAAATTGTCTGAACAAAATGATAGAAAAGAAGGAGAAAACGATCTAGAAACGATCAAAACGATCAAGAAACCTTTAATCCTTTATCTCGATGATTTGGTGGATGATATCGATGGAGGAGAGGACCCTCGAAAAGTTCCTGAATGAGAATAATTAACTAAAAGGTCAGCTTCAACTTTCATTTTCAATTACCGTATTCTCTCTAATCGTAGTGCACTCTTTAATAGTATGCACTCTCTAATAGTATTGCGGTCCGAGAGGGAGTTGAAAAAAAAAGTAGTGCACCCCCGAAAATTTGCATTTCTGGTGCTTCTTTTTCATCTAAACCTTTTTGACTTTATGTTTTTGTGACATTCTAAAGCTATTCAAGCAACCAAAAGTGAGGCTGATAAAACTCTCTAATATTAGGTTGTCCAATAAGTAATGCGTGTTACTTATTTCGAAACTATTGCGAAATCGCTTCGAGCAAATATATGCTCTTTTTAATCATCAGCATCTTGTGTTTATTTTTATATATTATTTTATTCATTTGCCTTTCTTTTATAATATTAGGTTGATGCAAAAGTCTTTTTCATTTTTTTCGTACTTCTTTTGAAAAATAACAAAGTCATCAATTAACCTCTAAATGAAAAGTGTTTATTGTTGAATTTCCCATCTTTTTAAGTCAATTTGGGTTCACTTTCAAGCAAATTCGAGAGTGAAAACGGGTTTTTCATAAAAATCTATAAAAACCATCTATAAAAACCATCTATAAAAACTATAAAAATCATAAAAATCTATAAAAACCTCTATAAAGAAATTGGCTGAATCAATTTCTCTGAAAATCTGAAAAAATATCTAACTTTTTGTGCTCTATCTTTTATTTATTAACATCAAGATTGGTTTCCTTAGCTAAAGCGTCTAAAATCCATCATCGAGCCGTCGCCTTTTTTGACTACCCGACTTCAGGCTCTCAAAAAAATCTAGACATAAGACATTTTAAACTCGTTTTAATGTCATTTTGCAGAAAAATAATTGGCCTTTCGAATGCAATAAACCGTTGTTCAATTGGTGCATTTGTTACTTTTTAACGGAAGTACGAAAAAAATGAAAAAGACTTTTGCATCAACCTAATAGATCTGTTGTTTTGCAGATGAAAGACAAAAAGTTTGTCGTCCGCGCATCAATGCTGTATGATTTCAAACGAGGTAAAACTGCAGCGGATTGCCATCGAACTATCTGTGCCGCATTTGGAGAGGATTCAATTTCAATCAGCCAGTGCCAGCGCTGGTTTAAACGATTTGCGGACGGAAACGGGTCAAAAGTGTTGACGAGGTGCAAAAATGGCTCGACGATTTCTTCTCATCGAAACCAGCTTCATTCTATTATGACGGACTTCACTCTTTGCTCGGACGATGGAGAAATGTTGTTGATTGTTGTGGAGAATATATCGATTAATAAAGTTCTCTTTTGTTAATTTTGTGATATTTTGAAAATCGTGTCAAAACACGCATTACTTATTGGACAACCTAATAGTATTGCGGTCCAGGAGGGGGTTGAAATAAATAGTAGTGCGCACTACTATTAGAGAGAATACGGTAAACATTTCATTCCATTAAAAAAAAACGTACTTTTTTCGTGAAATTTCTCTCCGGTTGATGTATGGAAATGAGATTAAAAAAGAAAAACGCTAAATAGAAGACACCGTAAAGGAGAAGAATTAAGCCACAAAAGCGTTTCCACCATGGACATTTCATTGTCGATTTGAGGGGAATCGTTTCATATAATGCATAAATCTAGAATTGAGATTTAATTCTGCAAAATATGGCTTCGATAGCAAAATATAGCTTCGATAGCAAAATATGGCTTTGATAGCAAAATATGGCTTTGATTTGTTCTCCAAACAAAAACCAATAGATTTTGAATTGAAAGAACAAAAGATACAAGGTTTTTCAGTTAAAAAAAAAGTTAAAAAAGATGATTTTCATGGCCTGTGAGACATCTAATAATGACTAGGAAAATTTGATGTAATCTGATGATGATGATCTTTGATGAGACATCTAATCAAACATCTAATAAGCTAGAAAAATTTGATGAGAAAGGAATCATCTACAGAAATCATAAAAACAAAGAATCCCGAGAATGGAGTCATCGGATAAAGTGGATGAAAAGAAAAGAAAAGAAGAAAACGAACGCCGAGTGAAAAGAGCAAATAAAAGAGGGGAAAAGGGGGAAGATGATCGGGATGACTGAAGGAAATCAAGAGAAACAATCAAATGGAAACAGATCTCGTTCAATTGGATACGTTAGAAGTTTTAAAGCAAAAGATCTTCAGATTTGACTTAAAGGATGGGTCCGAATAGGGATCGATTTTCACTAAAGCCGAATTGTCGTCAAGTTGGGTGTAGTGGTCATTTTTTGATGGTTTTATGTCGGAATGGATGGAGTAAATCGGTTTATCTTAAAGTTTTAGTTTAACCGGAGCCCTTTTAACCGAAACTTTTCCCTCTGACGTCTCTGGCGTCTCTGATGGCCACACCTTTGATCCTTTCCGGTAAAACGTCCATAGTTTTCCCGCGGAGTGGACTTTTCCCCGGAAAGTTCCGACAGAAAGTTTTACCGGAAACTTTCTGGAAGAAAATTACGTTCCGCCGGAAAACTAGGACGTTTTACTGGAGGGATTGGAGGGGCCGACGGGAGTTTTCCCGGAGTGTGGCATGCGATCTCAGGTTTGGAATTTGTGGATAAATACGGTCAAATCCGAGGCAGAAGAGATTCCCTAAGGATTCGGGGCACCCAAAAAAATCAGAATGGCTCAATTCCTGACCGTTATCTTCTATTTCAAAAAAGCTAAACCCTTTACCTCAGACGCATATGCCAGATGGAGAGCGATTGTGCGCGCGTACAGAGAACACTCGTTATTTACATTGGGATTTCTTTTTTGCTTTTTTTTTAATGTTACAGATTTATGTAGAAATTAAAGATTTATTGAGCTGTACATTTGTTTTATTGAGCTGTACATTCCAGAACGTTCCAAAAAAGAAACCCCTTACCCCAGACGCATATGCCAGATTGAGAGCGATTGTGTGCGCGCACATAGAACACGTCGCCAGTCATTTACATAAGATTTCTCTTTTGTTTTTTTGAATAGTAAAAAGATTTATTGAGATGTACATTTGTGCAAAACTACATATTCCTACACCCATCTGTCAATAATTTGGTTTTAGCGAGATCCCGCCTTTAAAGAACAAATGATTTTAGGCAAAGCGATAAACAACTAAATAAACATTGTAGAAATGATCGAATTCTACCGATTTGTGTGTGAAATTTTGTTGTGTTTTTATGTTTGTAAAAAATGGGAGATGAGTAATCGAATGAGATCTGACCTTGAATGAGAAGAAAGGGATTGAGAAAGGGGTAAAGAAAGGGATAAAGAAAGGAAAGAGAATTGAAGAATCGATGAAAAGAACAGGTCTTTCTTTGTACAGTTTGTGTTTTATTGTAATCTACGAAAACGTGAATATATTCAAGGTTTTTTACAACAGAAAATCTTTAAGAGCTTTAAAGCTTTAAAAAAATAAAGACAATGATTGTATTAGAGCTTATAATCTAAGCTGTATTATAAAGCTAAGATGTATTATAGGCTAAGCTGGATTAGAGCTTATAAGCTGTATTAGAGCTTACAAGATAAAGACAATGATTGTATTAGAGTTTATAATCTAAGCTGTATTATAAGCTAAGCTGTATTATAGGCTAAGCTGGATTAGAGCTTATAAGGTGTATTAGAGCTTATAAGATGAAGACAATGATTGTATTAGAGCTTATAAGCTTATAAGTTTAGAGTAAATAAGCTTTGATTTTTAAAGAAGAGAAATAAATTAGCAGATTTATTGTAAACGATGAACATAATGATAATTCTATAAAATTCTCGAATCACTCAAATTATCGTATTTTCTGTAATAGTAGTGCGCACTACTATTTTTTCAACTCCCCCTCCAGCCTGCACTACTATTACAGACTGCACTACTATTACAGAAAATACGGTAATACAAATACAAAGAGTCGATTCACTTTCTAGAAATCTTTTGGTAATAACGAAGAAAATTATTTTAGCTTTTAGCTAGTTATTTTGATAAACTAATTAGTAAAAGGTTTTTAAAAAAAGAAATGAAATGAGTTTATTGAACTGTGGTCATTTCATCGAGAGTTGAAAGAGGAGGGGAGAGGAGGAGTAGACCAGTTCTTCTCCTCCTCCTCCGCATCCCTCGATGAGTTCTATTTCTAAGGCTAGAAAAGAAAAGAGAGAAAAAAAAAAGATTGAGGAGCACTCATCGTTTCTTTCTTTCCTTTTCCCCTTCACTACTACAATTTCCCTTCATGTAGATTACCTTCGATTAAGTTAAGAAAAGTTAAGAGAGAAGTTAAAAGTTGTGTCAATCAAAGGTCAATCAAATTCTTTGGATTAAAACCGGCCTTAGAAATTTCAAAATAGATTCAATAGTTTAAACTTTCGAATATCTATTTCCATAGAATTTTATAGAATAGAGTTTAGAATTAGAATTAATATTAGAATTAGTTAGAGTTCGGCAAACAAAACCGAAACCAAAACAGACCAAAACCAAAACCAAAACCAAAACACCAAAACAAACCAAAACTCAATTTGCATATAAATTAACATGTAAATTTAAAATTGTAAAATGCAAATTTGCCTTTCACTTTTTCTCACTCCACAAAATCTCGCGGCCGAAAAAAGGACCAAAACACGACCTCGAAATTTCGAAACAAAAAATAGCCTATGGGATAGATTTTTGGATGCTGATTTCAAATCTGCAAACAGATTTTCGCTAGCTCCTCCCAGTCGCGAGATATTGGCGAGTTTTGGTTAGTTTTGGTTTTGGTTTTGGTTTTGGTTTGTTTTGGTTTTGGTGGTTTTGGTTTTGGTTAAGTTTTGTTTTCCGAAGTCTAGAATTAGTATTAGAATTAGAATTAGTATTAGAATTAGTATTAGAATTAGAGCTAGAAAATTTCCTTGCAGTAATAAGCTCAAAATTACAAGGTTCGTTTAAGCTAAAAAAAAGGTTTGAAAGAGTTGTCGAGTCATTTGAACAGATTTCAATTCACTGAGATCAGAATCATTTACATCAATTGAAAACTCGAAGAAAGATGTCAAAAAATGAGCTCTGTGCGCAAGTGAAGATTCGCCTATTACTCAGCACTCAAAGTCAGTGAAATTTTTCATAAGTAACCGGTCAGATTTTCAGTTTTTCTCTCTTTTCATTATAGTTTTGAGTAAAAGTGAGCTCTCAAAACTTGTTCTTAGTTTTGGTTGAAATGAAGAGAAATAAATGACAGTTCATCTAAAAACGGACTTAAATTCATGACCTTTTATGTTTTAAAATGAAACTTATAGATCATCATTGTGAAATATGAAAGGTGAAGAGGTCAAATGAGGAGAAAAATGATGGAATGATTGGTTGAAAGTTGGTTGAAAGTTGGTTGAAAGTTGGCTGAAAGTTGGCTGAAAGTTTGCTGAAAGTTTGCTGAAAGTTGGCTGCAAGTTGGTTGAAAGTTTGCTGAAAGTTTGCTGAAAGTTTGCTGAAAGTTGGCTGAAAGTTGGTTGAAAGTTTGCTGAAAGTTTGCTGAAAGATAGAGTCTTTGTCAAAAATCCCAAAATTTGACCGAAGTTCTCGGAAAAATAGCTAACTAATAACTAACAAAATTGAAGTCTTTTGCACGAACCATTTAAACTTTTAGATGAAAATGGAAGGGGATGAAAATAATTTCCCTCATCTACATAAATGTCTTCATTTTTGTTCGTTTCTTTTCTTTTTCTTGTCTCGTTTCACTCAAAAATGACCTATTTATGTAAAACGAAGAACTTGAGTGCACAAAAAGGAGAAATTTCATTTTGTCTTTCAAATAAATGTAAAAATAAAAGCACACTGCTGGACATAATTTTAAAGGCAGTCGAATTTTTACGATTTTTTTGGAAAATATCGAATATCCAATCAAATCGTCTTTTAAACATCATTACTATCATAATTTTACATGTATAACTGCAAAAATCCAGGAGATGATAATTGGAACTTTTAAAGAAAAATAAAATTTATTCAAAAAGTGCCTCTGGCAAGTGGTCATAATTTTAAAGGCATTTGAAAAAAAGTTAACAATTTTAACAAAATGAGCAAAAACTGATAAAAATTAACAAATTAATAATCGATTGAACCTCCGTGACGCTGAATTACTTGAAAAAGTCTATTGTCCATGCTGCCCACAAGGCTATCAACGAGATTCTGATCGACGGTCTGCCAAGCTTTAATAATTGCCTTTTTAAGCTGGCTGACGCTTCCATAAGTCTTATTTCCTTCATAAATCTTTCTGACCATATAGCCCCAGATGTTTTCTTGCTGATTTAAATCCGGTGAATTGGCTGGCCAGTTCAAGAGTGGGATTCCCTTCCTTTGGAGCTAGGCTGTCGTGCTTTGACTTGCGTGAATTGGCGCATTGTCCTGCATAAACACCAAATTTCGATGACGATTGCGGCTCCAGAAGGGAAGTAGAGATCGTCGAAGCACAAACTGATACTGGCTCGAGTTCATTTTCTTTGGCACCAAAAACCAATTTGATCCGTCCGATCGATGAGAAGGCCGCCCAGCACAGCACACTCCTCCTCCTTTGAAGTTCCTCCGCGAAAAGTGCGGTTTGTCTTCGTGATCTAGGGACTTGACTTATTTCATTCTATAATTTCTATAAATTCTCAATGTTTCTTTCTCTTTTTTCACCACAAAACATTTATTCAAGGGTACATAAATCCAGAAAACGTAAAAAAAAAAGAATCGAAAAACAATAAGTAACCGAGACAAAAATCGAACTATCACACTTATGCCATTTTCGTCGAAAGAGATAAGAAATCGAAAAATGAAGAGAAATAAGTAGAGAAATAGTTTAAAAAAACAAAACAAAACAATCAAATCCCAACTAATTATATCACATTTCTATCGACTTTCACAATAAAAATACAAAAATTTAATGAATTTTTCGGGAAAATAAAAAAAACTAGAAAAATCCATTTGTCAAAGTTCGAAAAGTTGAGGAATTTCTCGACGCGGGGGTCCTAAAAAAAATACAAAAAATTAGGCAACAAAAAAAATCTAATTACATTTCAAAGGGTTAGCAAAAAAAAATTAGAGAATGCAAAGTACAAGTATTCATTGCAAAAATGCAAATATATTTGGTTTTATTTTGCGGGTGCAAAGATTGGATTAGATCAATTGTGTGGCAATTTATGGGGAAAACATTTACATCGAATCACAGATTATTCTTTTTTTTTGTTGAATAGAATGATTTTGAGGAGAAGAAAAAGGAATGTATAAGAAAAAGAACATAAAAATCGTAAACTTTCGTCTAGTGCACTTGATTTTTCTTCCGGATATACGTGTACTTTGTGATCGCTTGAAACGCTTTCGCTTTCTCGTCAAGGGAAAAGAGTTTAGTGCACCAGAAAGAGGGCGTTTCCATTTTGTGAGCACAAAGTACACAAGGCTTTATTGCAAAAGGAAACCTCGATGTATCAGTTTACATGAATTTTTGCTCAGAAAATCAAGATTAATAATGTGAGGGGGGAGGGGGAGGAAGCGATGCGTGTCCAATTTTCATTTCAACCGATTCACATCAATCTGTTCAGTCGATTCGGGGTGTTAATTTTTGAAAGATTAGACATCACTGAAAACAGATTTTTGTTAAAAAGCATTTAAAGCCACCTTTTAGCCAGAATTATTTCGAAATTTAGAATGTTAAAAGCTTCAACGATAATCCTAGTTATCTCACATAGAGATCCGTTCTCAATTTCTCTTTTTCTTTTCAAGAAAAACTCACGATGTTTCAAGTTTGTTATCCATAATGAATTTGAGCAATTGATGTTCTGGACCAATCATTGCCATCTTTTGCGATGCACATGTTTGTTGTGGTGGTTGCGTTGGTGGTGGTGGTGGTGGAGGCGAAATCAACGATTTCATAGGCTAAAATTTAACAATAAAATCGATAAAATTAAATTGAAAGCTAAAGATTTAGCAAATTTGAGGCTAAGCAAGAGAAATTTGAGGCTTTTTTGGACCGTTGCGAGAAGCAGAGATAAGTGACAAAGAGATAATTGGGGTGATCCGCCTGAAAAAGAAACCTTTTAGATGGGTGGGCGAGATTAGACAAAAAATAAAATTGGACACATGAAATCTTGCTGAAAAATGGGTTTTGAACAAAGTAAGAAAGAAATTTTGGTATTTCTAGCTCTTACAAGGGAAAGGCGCCGAATCAAGTTGGCCTCTTGACTCAAAACCATGGGGTTCTATAGAGTCAAAGTCAAAGGTCAAAAACTATAGAGTCGACCATGGGGATCTCGAATCCGTTTTTAAAGATACATAGGGAAATAGTTTTTTAAAAAAGCGAAAATGGTAGGAGTGAGACTCGAACTTGGGGACAAAGATGCAATAGGTTCGGTAGCCTAATAGTCTTATCCACTAGACCACCGAAGCAGTTGTTGAGGTGGCGTGTGACGGCTTCTTAACGAGTACGAAATTTAGATATCTGCAAAAACTAAGAACGGACTCAAGTTTCCATGATCGACTCTATAAGATAGACTTGGTCTCAAGTCAAAAAGACCAGCTTGACCATGAGAATTCAGTGCCTTTCCCTATTGCTTGAATGCTTTTTGTTATACTGTAACAATGCGGAGTTTTAAACCGACCATTGGCTCGTGAACGATTGGCGGCGCCTGAAGAACGGGCGGAACGTCATCAGTAACGGGCGGAGTGCAAACAATTGGTGGCGTTGATCGATGAGTGGAATGGCCATTCATTATCCCATTTGATGAAAAAGATGAGGAGCTTTCGGCCGGATATTCGGGAAGTGATTGAAGCGGGGAATCGAGTGAGCCATTCAATGTGCTCAATGTTTCACACGAATCCTCACCAATGCAAATCGTCGACACGTGGGATTTTCCCTGAAAAGGAGGAGCTATTATGTTCATCTTTGAGATTACGATTTAAGATATTTGATAGACATTTAAAGAAGCCCGATTCCATCATAATTGACTTAAACAAGTTCTTATCGCACTTAATCTACGTTTTTTATTCCCTCATCAAGAATTTGTCATTAGAAAATGTTACCGTTATAGTTTTCAAGAAAAACTAGCTTTTATGTGCGATTTTAAGATCATAGATCCTTTATAAACCCAGCGATAATCAATTATTCAATTCAATTGACTAACTGAATATCTTGGGTACAAGAGTTACCTCTTCATCTTTGACACTGTCAAGATAGCTTCCCGTTGACGAGCAAATTCCTGAAGTTGATGAGCCGAAAGATTCGGTTGTTGATGATTGTGAGTGTCTTCTTGAATGATCTCTTTCTTGATATTTCGAGCTAATCTTTCGACTGCTTGCACCCATTGCTGTTGAGACATTCCAAGAGAATCTGAAATGAAAATATTCGATAACAATAATTGCCTTCGATTTCTTATTGATATTGATCTCACGACATTTATATACAAACCACGAACGCTGAATACCTTTAGCTTTTGCTGAATTTCATTCGAGATCAATATCGATAAGTAATTCTTATAACTAATAAATAGAAAATAATATTAAATGCTAATTTTGATACAGATTAGGAAGTTGTACAGAATAGTAATAGAAGGAATATATTGGAAACAGAAGATCAATTCAATCTATTATTTGATCTGTTGTCAAAGCGATTTCAAAGAAAGGCAAACCTTTTAAGAATCCCCGTTGGCATTGGTCCACCCTTTGGCTTGAGTACATCGATACCATCAGCTGTGTGATATCTCTTCTCAAATCTTCGTCCACTTCCCGATGGTTGTTGATCATCTTCTTCTGTTGAGGTGACCAAAAGTGCTGGCGAGCCGGCTGTTCTTTCTTCAGGGCTTGCTGGTTGGGGAGAAGAGTTTCTAAAGAAAACGAGATTGGAAATGATTGCACAAGTGAATACAGCATAAGATCTCAGAACTTATAACTTAAATATAAGTACCCTAGGTTTTAGAATCGTATTGAAAGTGAAAGTCGACCTTTTGAAAGTCAAATAAAGACAACTCATTGGCAAATTTTGCTACTGATTTTTTAGCTCATTTGAGTGCTTAAAAACATTGATTTTGTCTTTAATAAATGTTTTCGAGTAATCTTTATTAGGCTCGTAAGCGGAAAACAAAATCAAAAAATTTAATATCTTTTGATTTTCAAAGCAAAACCCCAACGAATGGGGCAGCTACGCACTGCGACGGAAAAAGCGGAAAAACGTAGCTCCTCGATTTGTTGGTTTTTTCTTTGAAAATTAAAAGATATCCAATTTTCAGCTTTTTTTTCCGCCTGCAAGCCTGGTCTTTATCAAATTATCCGTAAATCAGCGTTCTTTCTTAAAAGTGCTGACTATGGCCGGATTCGAACCGGAGACCTAACAGTCGCTCGTTTTAGAAGCAAACGCATAACCCACTCGGCCATTCACAAAATTCGTTGGGCATTATAAAACGCTTTACACGAGATGCACACAGTGTAATACAAACCTCGGAGTCCCTCTTGGCGTATCCAATCTCGACGTCCTTGTTGCCGGTGTCGGTGACGGGCTTCTCGATCTCTCATTTCTCTCATTTCCATCCGGCAATTCGGGCCCCGATGAATTCGATCTCGATCGATGTCTTGTCTGTTCCGGACTCGCGGCTCGAGCGCCTGAAACAAACATAAAAAGAGATCAAAATTTTCCAAATAACCATTGATTCCAAGATGTAAATCGACCGAGCTCTTGCTTTGTGAGATCGGCGCCGCATGACAGGAAACAACAGATAGTTTATGTGTTGGTGTTGCACCACGATTCGTCCAATCTCCGCTCAATCCCATTCCCCGATCGAGTTGTTCCGTTGAGGAGATTGTTCCCGTTTTGCGCATATCTAAAGAAACTTTGCACTAATTTGAGCTTGTAGAGGGTAAATTTGATCAAAAGCCAATTCTAAAACGTTTCTTTTTTGCAGTATGATCACTGTAGAAAGGAAATGCTTTAGAATGAGCAAATTTTGTAAAAATGCAGATTTAAACACAAATCACATACGATGCAAATGTGCATGAGCGGCGGCGACAACTTGACTATCCATACTGCTGCTTTTTCGATGAATGATTGAACTGATCGAATGTGTTGGGGAATCGAAAGCACTAAAAAAAAATCATTATCGATATTGATTCTTTATTGTTACTTTCTATAAAATTCGTCAACCGGTGAATCCTCCTTTTGCAAAAGATAGAACTCTTCACGTGCACTGCCAAGCATTTCGAGGAAACGCTTTGTCTCATCCATGTTCGCTGTGTACATTAAATAAAGAGCTGCTGGCACGTCAAAATCGCTCATTATCATCATGTAGAAACCACCTGAATAAAAATTTAGGTAAAAGATTTCAAATTTCAAAAATAATTCATCAAATATCCAATGAACAAAGAGGATTCCAATGAACTTTTCTTTTATTTAAAAGCCAAGCTTTTAATCTATCTAATAATACCAATTACTTATATTTTTCTTTTGAAAAAGTCGATCAAAAACCTTATCGAGACTTTACGATAAAATAAAGTTCAATTCGGTTTTTTGAATTCGATACTCTGGAGGCTAGATTAAGTGCCTGGAGTTGCGCGATCCATTTGTCTCGTTCATTCTTGTTAAGCAAGCCTAGTAACTTTTACAGTATTTTTACCATCTAAATTCCAAGTTTAGTTGAAAATAATGTTTACATGGTTGCTCGAAGAACGGCTGATAGTAGATCTTGCTGATGTGTATTGGTGGACGGGCGATCCTCAGCTTGTCTCCTTTTTTATTCGGATTTTTGCACATCAACAACATGTCGGTGAAAATGATACAATGCATGTCAACCTGAATTCGTTTTTTGTTAATATTTCAATATCTTTTTGTTCAACCTTTGCCCCCGTTTTTCCCTCTTTCACTTTCAATTCAGCTCTCATATGCACTCTTCGAAATCTTGCTGGCCCTCCTCTCAAAGCCATCGGATGAGCCAAATTCGGGATACACCGATTTTTGAAAGCCTAAAAACATTGCTTTTAAATTTTTGCAACAATTCAAAATGAAAAAAATTGAAAATTAGGTAAAATTTACGAAATGCTGTCTCCTGTATGTTCTCTTGAACTGAAAAATGGGTTTTTTTGCTCTTGATTTTTATATTAGGTCTATTTTTTATATTTTATCTTATAGTTTTATATTTTTTTTAGTTTTATATTATGTTTCTATCATTCTCTTTTATCTTTTATAGATATTATAGATAATCAACCTTTTCGAATTCCTCTCCATCCACATAATCGGCTCCTTCAATACTTTTCATCACTTCGTGCAACTGAAGCCGCAAATCGTTGTTGTTCATTTCGAAGTTGAGTTGATGAGTCGCGGATTCGGCTCTGAAAGATGACAAATTTTGAGTTAAAACTAATCACAAACCGCTCAACCATCGATTGCAACAATTGCTGCTCCTCGCTGTGCATCGACATTCGCAAAACCGCCTAAAATCACTCGTTAAAATTTTCCTCGACTTTACATTTACGCATTTCAAACTTTACAATGTTTTTACATTCCATTTTCAATCTTTCAAATGTTTTTTTCTAATCCCTTAGTCATTGATTGAGTTTTCCCATTTCCCTCAAAAATTTTCCCTTATGTTATTCACACTCGAATTTTTGAAGGATCCTCGGGGGATCTATTTTTGTTTTTCTCTTTTACGAAAAACAAAAAGGGTCAACAAGTTTTTGCCTTTTTTTTGAGAAATCTTTTTTTTTCCTTTTTTGAGAATTCTTTTTTCGGATCAAATTACCGTTAATTCTTATTTCCTAAATAAAAATTGGTGTTCGATAAAAAAAGAGAAAGAGTTTCAGATGAAAAACATTTAAAGATTCGAAAATTTCATTTTTCTTTAAATTCATACCTTCAACAGTAAACTGTATCGTGTGATTCGTTGCATCGGACATTTCAGCATATCGAGCAATTTTTGCCTCTTCATTCCGTCATGACTCTCGGCCCACTAAACGAAATTCGCATTTTCGTACACTTGAAAAGCACTTACCGTCAAAAATTCCCTGAACAACTCGTGTTCTTTCGCTTTCTTGCTTACATAAGCGTGAGCTTCATCATGATGAAGATGAAAATTGATATAACAACGAGACCATTCATGAATATCATCAAAACCAGCGAAGAGAAAAGTTGGATCGAGTGGGCAATGCTTTTTTCTAAAAATTTCAATGATTTGTTGCTTTAAAATCAGATTTTTATAGTTATTAAGTATCTTAGTTATCGCTTTAAAAACTTGTTTTTGTCTGATTACTCTTATTTATCTAAAAGATGTCGAATTGCAAGAACTAAAGTAGGGGGTAGGCTACTTTGCGCCAAACTTTTTGCGCAACTGGGTCATTTGAGCAACTGGGTCGTTTGCGCAACTCGCCACAACTTTTTTCGAAGTGGACCAATCTTTATGATTTTGGTGTCATTTTGTAGATCTCAATAAGTGCAACAAAATGAAACCAAAATCATAAAGATTGGCCGACTTAGAAGAAAGTTATGGTGAGTTGCGCAAACGACCCTGTTGCGCAAATGACCCCGTTGCGCAAAAAATTTGGCGCAAAGTAGGCTACCCCCTAAAGTAGTTTATCACAATTCCAATTCTCCTACCGTGCTTCTGAAAGCATTGGATGAATTGCTCGATTCCAGAAGTTGACATTCGCTTGGAAGAGCGCCGAATAGTTGATGAAAACCCGATTCGAATCGACATCTTTCAAGAAATTGTATCTCTGCACATCCGTCAAACAGCACGACAATTCGTCCATCGTTCGCAATAACTGAACAAACAAAAAAACATTATTATCATACTTTCCTCATCATTTCTCTTCAAAAGTATCTATATTATTTTTCCCCAAAAATTTCACCATTTTCACCGTTCTCTCATCTCAATTTCAAACAAATTAGCTTCTCTTTTCAATTTTTTTTTTGACAAAAAATTAATTTCGCATTCAATAGCTGGGTATTCAATTGCCTCAATTTTTCCCCAAATACGTAAATATTTTATCATCGCCAAATAGAGACCAAGGAAAGAGCAGAAAAAAAAAATCATTGAAAACTTAGATATTTGAATGGAAAGATGAGTTGTGCAAAATTTGCGCAAAACACTTTTCTTATTGGAAGTAAATATGAGAAAATTTGGGTTCTTAAAAAGGAAATTTTTCAGATTAAAAGATTTCTCAAATTAGAAGATCAAAAATGAAAACGAACGCTTATATAGTTGTATTCCGTGTTGACGATTTCCCAAATTGCCTCCTGTTGATCGGCTGCTTTTCGAGAAAGATTTTGCATCTAAACATTTAAAGAAATTAGATTGAAAACTTGTAAAAAAGTAAATTCACAAATTCGAATACTTAAAAGAATATGGCTATACAAGAAAAAGAAATAAATCCTTACCAAAATCGGATCAACAATTGCTCGCCACGAGTCCTCAATCTCCAATTTCGTCGATTGCCTCTGTCGTGCATCACGAAAAGCGTTTAAACGATTCAGCATTTCCGTTTTTTCCTAAATTTATTGAATTTTATCGATTTTTCCGATTTTTCCGATTTTTCCATTTAAGAGATTTTCGGATTTCAAATTTTTCTGACTTAACACAAGAAAAATTTAGCATTTGTAATCGGAGGGGAAAAGGGAAAAAAACTGATAAGGAAAAGAGGTCATTTGCAGAAAATGAGTCATGAAAATTGCAAAAGAGTTGTAAAAAAAATAGCTTCCACAATAGCTTGCAACTTTTTCGTAACATTAAGATAAAGAAAGTTTCTGAGAAAAGTTCAAGATGGGTTTGCTGAAGTCGTACTTTGTGCGCCGACAAACGCACAAACTCTGGCATTAGCTTGTTCTCTTGAAAGCTTTGTTTTGTGTAAGTGTTTTAAAATTCAATTTTCTATCAAAACTCTACCCATGTTGGGGATCGTATGCCCAAAGTGGAAGTGATTTCCACTTCATGATTGAATTTCAATCGGCGAGCTGAGCGACGACGCAAAATTTTTAGAGAATAAATTTAGAGCTTTGAAAGCTCTGAGCAAAATGTAAAAGGAAATTGAAATTAGCTAACAGAAGAAGCAGTGGCAAAGAAATGAAAGCTGAAATCGATGAGTGAATCGTAGAAGAGCTGTGTCTTATCTTTTTGACATGAGAGTATGAATGACGGGAGGAAAAGGGAACAAAAATTCTTCTCTTAAATCAGAAAATTTCATGTAGAACTATCAATAGTTCGTTTTTAGCTCAAAAAAAAAAATTTAATAGATAAGAGTGTGAATGGAAAGAAAGAGAAAAAGGGGAAAATTCAGAGAAATCACTGATTGTAGAACAACTACAAAAAAAATGATTGGAAGAAGAACATTAACTTGGATTGTCTGTAGTTTAGAAAGGTTTAACAATCTGCTTTTTTTCATTTAATATCAATGACATCATGGTTGGGTTTATTTTAAAAATAAATGCAAGTTTTTGTGAATCAGAATGTTTCAAGAAGTGATTGCATGAGAAAAAGAAGCTTTGAACTTTATAAAAAGTAAAGCAAAAAGCCAGCTTGGCTTTGGCTTTGGTTTTGGCTTTGGCTTTGGCTTTGGCTTTGGCTTTGGCTTTGGTCTAGCCAAGTTGACTTGAAGCCCCTAGCTTCGTTGAAAGGTCCAGTTGGTTCAGTACAAGAGGCTGCCTTTGGTCTGGCTAAGCTTGACCTGAAGACTAGCTTGGTTGAAACATTCAGTTGGTCCAGTATCGACTCAAAACTGATTGAATTAGATGCTAGATTCAGATCTCGATAAGCCAAGTATTATCGTAAACCATTTTTCAACTTGCCCCTTAAACTTGCCAACTTCTCTTCTACTTCTTCAACTTACCCAAGTGCTACGGGGATGACCATCTATTTAGTAACACTCTTTGTGAAAAAAAGAAAAAGAAATCACAAGTTCCTGTTTTTCTTTTTCTTCTCTTTCCACTCACAAAGAGACGAACGTTTACCGTATGGCTGATCGGGGGGATTCTTGAGAAATGCTTGAGAACAAATGTTTCGTCGTGTTCCCGCTTATGAATAGAAAACAGAAAGAGAAAGATGGTGAGAAGAGGTTGAAAAGCGAGTTGAGGAGACGTTCTCACGACAGTTTTTCATTCGAAACAATTTTCAGTTTTAACCTATTCTCCTTAAAGGACAAATTCCAACTTAAAAATCAATTCTGAATTTTTTTCTGAATTTCTGAATAGTTCTGAATTCTTAAACTGAAAATTTTGTTTATATAAGCGAATGATTTCGTCTAAATCTGACAAACCAGAAGGCAAGAAGGCACATAAAAAGGGATTTCTCGTCGGTCATTTGATTGTTTCAGATTGAGCTATTCAGAATGGATAAGTTGAAAAGAAGTAGAATAGAAAAGCGAATGAATGACTGAATGAATGAATGAATGAATGAATGAAAAGAACTGGGTAAGAGATGAGTGAAATGGAATGATCCTGATGATGATGGAGATGATGAAGAGGAGATGGAGGAGAGGACTGAAGGGATCCCAGTCATTCTCTTCTCCTGTCCTTGGGTTCTCCTCTTTTCTTTTTATATCCACTCTTCAGATTTACATAATATGGTTAGAGGACATCTTTTTTTTCAAATAACAGCTCGTTCTTTCCTTTTTTTACATCAGATCCTGATGATGAAGGAAAACGATCAAGATCAAGAGTGAAAATTTGAGAAATTCTGTTGAAATTGAAAAATAAATAAAAAAATTCGTCAAACTTGACTTTCTTTTTCTTTTAGAAGTTCACTATTAGAAGTTTTCTTGATTTTTTTTCAAAAAGATCGCTGGGGAAGATCAAAAAGATCAAAAAGATCGCAAGGGAACATCTTTGAGAAGAGTAAAAAGGAGTGAAATTATTGGATTAGTGAAAAGAATCAAAAAAAAAAAATCTAGAATTGAAACGAACTTTTCCGAAGAAAAGCGAAATCCTTGATGAGGTGACCGATCGATTTCTTCGTGTCGCATTTCCATCGTCGATTATTTGAAGATTCTCCGAACAACCCGGCTCATCCAAATGAGTAAGATCTCTGGAAATAATTCTTGAAAGATATGAAAGATATAAAATAAAGAATTTTTTTATGCTATTTGTGTTGCACACGTTTTTGACAGCTTCTCACATTCAGTAACAATTTTTCATCAGAACTTTGCTCAAAAAAAAATGTACTTTTCTTATTTAGCTGCTCAACGAAATGAATGAATGCAAAAAAAAGGACAAAAGCTAATTTGTTTTATTTATTGTTTGTTGTTTGTTTGTTTGTTGTTTGTTTGTTTGTTTGAAAGCTTTTTATTTGATAATCAAGCGGGATTCATGGGGAAAAGCTCACGGAAAGATAGAATCTGATGGAAATGAATACATTATAGTTACAGTGAGCCTTACTGTAGCTACAAAACTCTCAAATATTAGAAATTCTTTCATATTGTACAAACCTATGTGAAGAATCTCGACTTCTCGTCGAATCGAGCACCTCTTCGGATCCATTCGATCGACTGCATTCCGACGCTTGACGAGATTTGGCTAGCTGAAATTTTCGATTGATTCAAGAAAGTTGGAATCTGAAGCTGGAATCAGGAAAGCTTTTCGATCATTTTCCAGATGAGCTATCCGATTTGTCAGTTAAAAGCTTGTATTTGTAGGATTTCTTTCGCTTTTTATATCCTAAATCCCCAGCAACATTGCCTAGTCTAACTTTTTTTTAAAAAAATCATTTTTTCTCAGTTCCTAAATTCTTCCCTACTAAACTTTTGGTACCAAAAAATACTAGATATCAAGGGCTATCATTTGACACCATGTAGCACATTGTAGCTTACAGCAGCGCAGAGAACGGGATGTTTAAAGTTAGACAAAGCGACTCATCACTATCGCGTTGGGGTTTTTTTTAGAGTATTTACGACAGTTGCCCAATTATTCTACCTGTATATGCAATGCGGATGCGGTTTTCCGCAAAACGATACTTTTCCGGATGAGAATATCGGGTAAAAGAGCATTTTGGGGTAAAGAATGACGATGCGCCGAGGGACACGTCACATCGGGACACTTCAACATTTTCACAAGAGAAATGAGGAATGATGATGAAGAAGAAGAAGAAATGAATCGAGTGGATTTATCGGCGGATGCTCATAGATCTTTTATCCATCAAAGATTTGAAAAGAATCCTTTTAACTTAATCCAGGAAGCGAGAACAATCGGTTCACAGTTTTTGATCTCAAACAATGCTCTGATTTTGATCTCGAATCCAAAACAAAAAACAAAAAAATAGAAATGCTGAGTCAGAGTACGTTTCTTGCAAATTGCAAATGTTTCTGAGATTTAGCTAATCTCAATCAGAAGGGATAGCGTAAAAATATTAAATAAACTTTTGTATAAGTGAGCCAATTTGGGGGAAATCGGCTTTAGATCAGGTTTCAGAAAATAATCTGGAGAAGAAATTTGAATAATTCAGTAGAAGGGTAGTAGTTGTTAACAAAGACAGGTTGGCGTAGAATCTTGAAAGAAGTACTAATTGGAATGTAGAAGAGAAAGGGGTACTTCTTCAGATTGGAGGAGTGGAAGAATGTGAAAAGGGGAGGGGTCAGAGGGGAACACGTGAAAAGAAAAAGGAAGAGGGAAAAGAGGGAAAAGAGGGAAATGGAGGAGAGGTTCTTGAGAGAGAGCCGAAGACGAGAAAAGTTATAGATGAAAAGGGAAGGTCTTCAACAACAATTCTCTTCCCTTATCCCGTTCTCTTTCATTCTTTGAGCTGCCTTCAGGGTGTGAAGGGGGTTGTTTACCCATCTCTCTTAGGAAAAGGCTCCAGAAGTCTGTTTGATGGGTGAAGAAAGGGAAAAATGGTACAGAACCAAGAAAAGAAATGAACAAAATGGTTGAACTGTACCCTTGATTAGAGTTTTTCTAAAAGTGAAATGATTTCGTTTAGATTTTAAAGCTTTTGTAGCTTTAAATCTTTAAGCTTTAAATCAAGAGATCTTGATAAAAAGCTTAGAAAAAGGTATTACAAATCAATCAATTTGCAAATTTCCCATTACAAATCAATCAATTGGCAAATTTCCCATTATAAATCAATCAATTTGCAAATCAATTTTCGAAAGCAGGGGATCTAACGGTTAACGACTGGGGAGTAGCGATTATCGGTGGGGGTCAAGCTTTTGACCAACTTACAGCCCGATTTTAGATAGGTTTTTGTTAATAACTTTTGATGACATAAATCGTTTCTGAAAGTTGACGTTCTATCTAGACGTAGAAGCAATCTAAATCTTATACAAATTTCCTAATCTGACAAGTTAAAGGGTGCTTAAAAATGGGCTTTAAAAAAATTGATCCTCGCCGATAAACGCTACCGCTCGCGCGTTAACCGTAAAGACTCAAAGTAAGCTCAAGGGGAAATGGTGATTTATTGATAAAAGATTTAGATTTAGATTTATTCTAACTGTAAAAGTGATACAGTATCGTTAAAAGTTTGAAATTTAAAATAAAACACGAAAAAAAAGACCAATCAAGGAACCAATTAGTTCAAGGAGAGGTTCTTTCGTTTTAGAAATTTCAGTCACCTCCAATAAGTTTGTTTATAACTCTTTTCCAATAAGAACTGCCAGAATTTGGAATCGACTCCCCAGAGTTTTGAGAGAGTTCAATAGTCTCGAAACCTTTAAATTATCTGTAGATGATCTTGATCTTGAAGCTCTAGTGGATCCTTGACGTTATCTGTGCTGCCCATATATTCTTGATGATCTTGAAGCTCTAGTGGATCCTTGACGTTATCTGTGCTACCCACATTTACATATATTATATCGGGGTTTCTTTTTATCGGCCCTTTTCGTGTTATGTGTATGAATTCATGTGTTTTAATCTTAAATCTAGCGCACTTTATCTCAGGTCCTGAATAAAGTATCTATATATATAATCAATATGTTCATAAAGTCTTTTTGTGCTTTCTTTTACGGTTTTTGCTTTTGACAATTTTTGACAAATTATGCTATTTTTTATGCTATTTTTATGCTATTCTTATGCTATTTTTACCCATTTTCATCCGATCTATTTCGATTTTGTTTTTTTTTTTTCCTCAAAACGAATATTCCTCATGACGTCATTTCAAAACGATTTTCTTCTTTGATTGAAAATTCTCTTATTTACGTCCCTTCACGATTCTCGTTCTCTTTTTTTTTTCTTTTCCATTTTACTACAAATTCCTTATTTTCTTTTTCTCAATTTCTTTTCCACAATTTCTTTTCCACAACTGGTTTCACAAACTAATTGCTATCTTTTTTTTCCACTAACTTTTCCCGTTGTTTTTTTCTTTCTTTTTAAGGTCAGAGTTTTGACTGAAGTCGATGATTAAAAAAAAAAAGAATTTCCATTTTCTGACGTTTGATTTGGAAAGTTTGGAAAGTTTGGAAAGTAGAAAGTTTGGAAACGTTTTTGCTTTTTTTTTAAACCCTTGAAACCTTTGAAATCCTTTCAGAAAAATCAGTAATCTATTTTTGGAGTCAAAATTGAAAATAAAGTTTTGAGAAAAGCTTTGAGAAAAGTTTATTTCATTACTTATTTCATTATTTTAATGAATTCCTTAGAGAGATTAGAGAGTTCATATCGAAAGGAAAGTTTGAGTAAAAAGTAAATTTCAATTTCAAAGAAAAAAAACCGTAAAAAAGAAAAGATAGCTCTTCCATTCGCTTTCATCCGAGTCTTTAGGGAGTTAATTGAAATCGAAAAAGAAAGTCCCAAAGAGAAAGTCCCAAAAAGAAAGTCCCAAAAAGAAAGTCCCAAAAAGAAAGTCCCAAAAAGAGAAAATACACAAATTGCTATCTTTTTCGTCTCTAATTCAACCACAACAAACTCTCATGGGAAATTTGAGGAAAATTTTTTCTAATTTTCAATAATTTTTCGGTTGTGAACTTTAGAACAAAAAAAAAAAGGTGCAAATTCCCAGGAAATTATATCGAAAAAAAATCTGTTTTATATCTGTTTTACAAAAAGATTTTCAAATTTTCGAATGGGGAAAAAAATTGATTTAAAAAAAGGCTTTTTGGAGAATGAAACAGTTGTTTTTTTGATAAAAATTTAGGAAAAAAGGGGAGCGGGACAAATGCGACCTTTTTTTTGCGCACCCGGACATTTGCGCACCTTTTTTTCCGCACCTTGCCCATTAGCGCACCTTTTTTCGCGTTTTAAAGCTCTAAAGCGTAAAAAAGCTTTAAAAAGCTAATATTAACCAATTTCTATTCCAAAAGTTCTTTTTCTAGGTTTTTAGGGCGTAGAATCGAAATTTTGGCATATCAGAGCTTGTGGAAACAAACGGACGGAGTTATACAAAGAGAAAAATCAACAATTTTCTGTAATTTGACCTAGCCGTTTTGTCTTTCAAATTGGTTCCACACGCTCTGTTATGTCAAAATTTGAATTCGACACCCTCAAATTACCTAGAAAAACAACTTTTGGAATAGAAATTGGTTATTAGCTATATTAGCTTTTTAAGAGCTTTTTTAAAACGCGAAAAAAGGTGCGCTAATGGGCAAGGTGCGGAAAAAAAGGTGCGCAAATGTCCGGGTGCGCAAAAAAAGGTCGCATTTGTCCCACTCCCCAATTTTATACTATTTTATACACCTTTCTCTCAAAAAAACGGGTTCTTTTTCTTTTTCCTTTGCTTTTCTTCTGAAAATCCTTTCTGTGATTGCTTATTTTTTTTTTGTTTCTTCTGGCTTTCTTTTTCTCTATCATTTTATGTGAGAAATGATTTAATATAAATGATAAATCTTGGCCCCGAACCCCTTAGACCCCGAAAAAAGTGATCAAGTTGAGCTTTAAACTTTTGAATTTTTTAATGTTTTCAACTCTTTTATTTCGCTAATTAAGTATATTTTCTAGAAAGTGACTAGAAAATTCAAGGCTACCGTAATCTGTGCATGAATTTTGAATATGATGAAAGTAGGCTTTTAGCTTAAAAACTAGTCGATTAGATTATTAGGCGAGCTTTTTCTTTTTTTGAGAAAAGGAAACCTTTTTTGAATAGGCGTATTTTGATATTGGAATAGGGATTTTTCTTCTTTTCAAATTTTCCAATATATTTGTCGTTGTCGTTTACGAAATGCAAACCATTTACGAATGTGGGTATTTCCGGGAATTCAATCAAAAAGTTGTGAACATAAAAAATGTTTATAATACATATATTTTATGATAAATTTCGAAAATTACCTTATTTAGTTGGGTAGGAAATTTTTTTGAGTCCCCAAAGTTTAGGGTAAAAGAAATGCCTTAAAACGTTTGTAAAAAGTTTTCTACTTAACCAAAAAAACTTGACTAATAGCTAAGGAGATCAAGTGCGTTGTGGTGTAATGGTTAACACATTTGGCTGGGAAGCGGGAAGCGAAAGGTCGCGAGTTTGAGTCCCGGTGGCGCATAATTTTGATCTGTCCCTAGTTCAAACTGGCGACCACGGAAGGATGGTCTCTGCAATGCTGGCTAAGGTCTTCATAACTAGTTTCGAGCGCACTTATAAATATAAAATATAAATAAATGGAACCATCTCGTCCAGAGAGGGGGAAACTTAACTCCCTTGGAAGTAAGAGGGACCACCTCTGTTGTGGTGTAACGGTTAGCACGGTTGCCCGGAAAGTGAAAGGTCGAGGGTTCGAGTCCCGTCGGGGCAAAACTTTTGATCTGCCTTTTTGATTTTGATCTTTTGATCCAACGATGCAGAATAAAAGCAAAATATTGACAATAAATGAAGTCATTTAATAAAACTGACCATTTTAGCGTTTACGAACGAAGTTTTCCTTGAAACAGCATCAGCGGAGACTTTTCTCGACGATCGATCGATCGGCGTTTCATCCATTGAAACAGCTGTTCGCGCATTACGGGAAACTCTCATCGTTGATCGACCTGAACTCATTTGAAATAATTAAATCTCATTTTAACTCTAAACACAGCACATTTTAAAAACTGAAATCTTCACGTCTTCAGCAAAAAATGGTAAAAAGGATTGGAGGAATTCGAGATTTTCGGATTTCTAACACACTGAATCTTTGGTTTTTCTTTCAATTTTCAACAAAGTGCCAAACGTTGTGCGTTTAATAGAGTTTAAAGTACACATTTCCCTTGTTTCTTGCGTTCCATCAAATCCCTAATGCTTTAAATTTGAAAATTTCCATCCAAAAATATAAAACGATTTAAATTTGAAAATTTCCATCCAAAAAACAAAAACAAATTTCAATTCAAACGAGGAAAGCGCTGTAATTTTCGTGGAAATCTTTTTGAAATCAATAATTAAGTTTTTTCATCAAAAAAAAACCTTGTTTTCAAATGCTTTCAAGTGCAAAGAAAAAGAGCCTAAAATAACCATTTGCAATCATCAAAGCAATTGGTAGTTTTGAAATTGATCACAATTTGTTTAGTCATTTCAAAAAGGGTTTCCATTTTTTGAAGAATTTAAAAGAGAAAACACGGCAAAAACGAGCAAATGAAGTTGGTGAATGAGGTTGAAAGTGAAATTTCCTTGAAAAGTCAACGGTATTATAGGGCAGAGAGTTATTCCAAAAACAATAAAGAAAACAATAAAGAAACAGTAATTGAAAAGTTTATCGAAAAAAATGAGCTATTGCTATTGAGCTATTGGGCTATTGGTGCACAATGAGCCATTGCTATTGAGCTATTGGGCTATTGGTGCACAATGAGCCATTGCTATTGAGCTATTGGGCTATTGGTGCACAATGAGCTATTGCTATCGAGCTATTGGGCTATTGGTGCACAATGAGCTATTGCTATTGAGCCATTGGGCTATTGGTGCACAATGAGCTATTGCTATTGAGCCATTGGGCTATTGGTGCACAATGGGCTATTGGTGCACATCAGTGCACAAATTTCATAAGAAAAAGCCATTGAAAAGTCGAATTTGTCCCGTCGAAAAGTCAATTTTTCGCCAGTTTATCATCGATGCTTTTTTTTCATATCGATCGATTCAGAAAGTGTGCTTTGAACGCAAAGAAGTAAACGCATCCCTTCTGGTGTACAGAAACTACCCAAAGGCTTGTAGCTAAAGCTGTAGCTTGTAGCTAAAGCTACAGTATCCTAAAGTGTCTACAATAAGTCCGAAGTTATGTATCAAAAGCTACAGTAACTTTAGTTTTTCTGTGATTTCTGTGATTTCTATTTGATACTCATAGCAAATCTACAAAAAGCAAATCTGTAGAAGAATTGAGTGCACTAGAAAGGATGTGTTTCGAAAAGAAATTCAACACCACAAAGAACAAGTTTTTTTGAAGAAAAAAAACATTACGAAAAGCAGCGAGTCGTCCATTTGAACGAAGCATTTGTGATCCAACGTCGATTTGAGAAGAAAATGACATTTAAAGGGAAAAAAATGCGGAGAAGGAGATCTGTAAATGGAAAATCGAGAAGATTTATGGAAACAAAAGGGGAAATCAAATTGGTAGAAGAGAGCAGAGGAGTGAACGTCAACATGAAAAGTTGAACAAGAAGAGTTGAACATGAAAAGTTGAACATGAAAAGTTGGGGGGTGGGACAAATGCGACCTTTTTTTTGCTGGAAAAGGCCTTAGGCCAGGCCGTAGAGCTTCAAAAACGTTTTCATAGAAGGGAATCGTATGCGTAGATTCCGAATTTCGACAAATCAGACCTCGCTGACACGCCAAATTTGGGCTAAAAGGCAAAAACTGCGAAAAAGCGTTAAGTTGCGTAGTTTTTGCCTTTTAGCCCAAATTTGACGTGTCAGCGAGGTCTGATTTGTCGAAATTCGGAATCTACGCATACGATTCCCTTCTATGAAAACGTTTTTGAAGCTCTACGACCTTTCCTATGGCCTTTTCCAGCAAAAAAAAAAGGTGCGCAAATGTCCAGGTGCGCAAAAAAAGGTCGCATTTGTCTCACCCCGAAAAGTTGAACATGAAAATCAAACTCTCGATCAAAGATGAGCTCAAATGAATCAAGAAGATCAACTCAAGAAGAAAAACAAAAAAAGACGAACAAAAAAAGACAAACAAAAATTTCCTCAAGAATTACTACTTAGAATTACTTGATTACACAAGTGAGTGATTAGAGAATAATACTGTAAATATATTTCAAGTTCAAGTTCTGCTGGGATAGCTAATGTTAAGGACCAAATTCAAAGAGAATTTCTAGAGTTTAGACGAACTTTTTCCGTATAAACAAAGAAAAAAACAAGTGAGTGAAAATCTTTCCGAATAAAGAAAAATCGATGACGGAAAAGTTGGGATTAAAAATTTGCTCTTTTTTTTTTTCTGATTCACGCAACACAAAGAAGCCCATGAAAAGTGGGGAAAAGATCGTGAAAAAAATGGTTACAAAAATCCTCAGAAATTGTTGTTTTCTGTCTGCTTGGACTACACGAAAATCTTACGGGAAATCGAGTCAGCTATAATTATTTCAAAAATTAACAAAATTTCAATATGAATTATTGCATTAAAGCCAACGATAGCTGAAAAAGAATTAAAAAAAGAGAAATGAAGAGTTGAATAGAAAAGGGTGAGACAAAATCGTTGATCTTAAATAAATAATAATAATACTTTATTCAAACGATAAAGTGAAAGAAATGATAGAGAAATGCACAGTGATACTTAATCATACAATACATACTGAAATCAATAAGCCAATTACTTACGGCAAAGAGCCACTAGATCTAAAGCATCGATACGTTTCTTGAATATGAAAAGCGACTGAATTTCTCGTATGTCGTTTGGGAGCAAGTTCCATAATCTAGCGGCTCTAACGGGAAATGAATTTGATAAAGAGGCATTGGAAGCAAAGGGAATTTGCAAAAGGAATGAGCCACTTCTGGGCCCTGACCGCGGTTTAAAACTCAGTTCTATCAAATGGTAACAGAAGTCTTTGGAAAAAATTTCATTCTGCAAAGTTTAAGTCAACTTTCGCAAAAAACTTCAGCGACCAGACCGGGATATAATAATACTTTATTCAAACGATAAAGTGAAAGAAATCATAGAGAAATGCACAGTGATACTTAATCATACAATACATACTGAAATCAATAAGCCAATTACTTACGGCAAAGAGATCTTGTCAAAACTTTCTTATAGAAGCTTATAGATGTTTTAAATGTTGATATCTAGTTGCAAGTTGATCTAAAAGTATCTCTAGTCGGCGGTGGGACAAATGCCATTTTTTTTGCGCACCTGGACATTTGCGCACCTTGCGCACATGTTAAATTTGAACTAAAAGGCAAAAACTAGGCAACTTAACGCTCTTCCGCAAACAAAACTGCGGAAAAGCGTGAAGTTGCGTAATTTTTGCCTTTTAGCCCAAATTTGACGTGTAAGCGAGGCTTGATTTGTCGAAATTCAGAAGCTACGCATACAATTCTCTTAAAGAAACATTTTTGAAGCTCTACGATCTTTCCTATGGCCTTTTCCAGCAAAAAAAAGGTGCGCAAATGTTCAGGTGCGCAAAAAAAGATAGCATTTGTCCCACCGCCGACTAGAGATACTTTTAGATCAACTTGCAATTAGATATCAACATTTAAAACATCTATAAGCTTTTATCAGAAAGTTTTGACAAGATCGATTTTAGCTATGCAATGACAATGACAATGAGCGTACAATACAATTGTTATTGTTTCACTAACTTCGTTCAACGATAAACTAAACTATTTTAATCATTCGATAGCTCTAAATTAGTAGAAAACTAGTAAAAAGTACCGAGAAAAGTAAAATAAATAATAAAAACTTTAGAAATTTAAGTTGACACAAAAATCATCGTCATTAGTGCGATCGGTGGGTGCGAATTTTCGTGATTTTGTTAAAGTGATTAGGGATTGTTAAAGTGATTGTTAAAGTGATTTCATATCAAAAGTGATTAGGGTAAAAGCCATAAGTAATAAACAGTCATTGGGTGAAGATTTCTACGTAAGCACCGAAAAAAAAAAGAAAAGAAAAGGTACCCATCTCTTCCAAACACTCTCTACCACTCCTCCCCTTCTCAATGTATTGCATTTCTCATTGTAGAACACAATAGAAGGTCTTCACCATCTCCTTTTCCCTTTCTTTCCCCTTCTTTCCCTTTCTTTCCCTTTCTCTTCATCCCTCTCAAAATCCATCTGAAGCTAAAGATTTTTGAAAGGAAAAACATGCTGATTTTTGGTCTTTAACTGGGAAAATAATAAATGTAACTTGTAACAAGAACAAATGATCTGACAGAGTGATTAAAGAATAATACTGTAAATATATTTCAAGTTCAAGTTCTGCTGGCATAACTAATGTTAAGGAGAAAATTCAAAGAGAATTTCTAGAGTTTAGACGAACTAAAACTAAAAATAAACTATACTATAAACTAAAAAAAAAAAGAACTTATTTGCTTATTTTCAAAGTTTCAAAGTGCGCAAAAGCCCAAATTTAGCCCAAATTTGACGTGTAAGCGAGGCTTGATTTGTCGAAATTCAGAAGCTGCGCATACAATTCTCTTAAAGAAATACTTTTGAAGCTCTACGATCTTTCCTATGGCCTTTTCCAGCAAAAAAAAGGTGCGCAAAAGTCCAAGTGCGCAAAAAAAGATTGCATTTGTCCCACCGCCGACTAGAGATACTTTTAGATCAACTTGCAATTAGATATCAACATTTAAAACATCTAGAAGCTTTTATAAGAAAGTTTTGACAAGATCGAGTATAACTATGCAATGACAACGATATTTTGAGCGTACAATACAATTGTTATTGTTTCACTATTGTCGTTATTGTCGGCGGTGGGACAAATGCGATCTTTTTTTGCGCACTTGGACATTTGCGCACCTTTTTTTTTGCTGGAAAAGGCCATAGGAAAGATCGTAGAGCTTCAAAAATGTTTCTTTAAGAGAATTGTATGCGTAGCTTCTGAATTTCGACAAATCAAGCCTCGCTTACACGTCAAATTTGGGCTAAAAGGCAAAAATTACGCAACTTCACGCTTTTCCGCAGTTTTGTTTGCGGAAGAGCGTTAAGTTGCGTAGTTTTTGCCTTTTAGTCCAAATTTAACATGTGCGCAAGGTGCGCAAATGTTCAGGTGCGCAAAAAAAGATCGCATTTGTCCCACCGCCGACTAGAGATACTTTTAGATCAACTTGCAATTAGATATCAACATTTAAAACATCTATAAGCTTCTATAAGAAAGTTTTGACAAGATCGAGTATAACTATGCAATGACAACGATAGAATAGTTTTTTTTGAGTATCTAGTGAAAATGAAAGAAGTTTTTAATGCAAAGATCTCTGTTAAAGTTTAAATTTGAATACTTTGGATACAAGAAGAGAAATGAAGGTTTTGATAAATGAACTTAAAATAAATGAATGGTTGAATGGATGAGTGAAAGAGTGAAAGAGTGAAAGAAAGAAAGAAAGAAAAAATGAGGGGGGAAAACGAAGAGCAAAAAGGGGCAATCATTCATAACAAAAATGAGACAAATTCTCTTTCTTTCAAAGAATCAGAGGGGATTTTCTAAAATGAAAAGAAGTGAAGAGAGATTTCTCTCACCTCTCCACTAATCCCATCCGATTTTAAGCTTGGAGAAAAAAAAAAGCGAAATGTTGAGTGAAAAAAAGAACCCCCGCATGGCGAGTCATTCATTAGAAAACCAAAAAAAAGAAATAAAAACTGGATAATCTGAACAAAATAAAAAAATAGATGAGTTGCACGGTGTACTAGAATTGGGCGCAGAAGTTTGAACTTTTAGTGTATTCAAAAACATATTATTCAGTAGAAAAGTACCGTATTTCTTCGAATAGAAGACCGGGTAAAGAGTATGATCGCGTACTCCTGCGTAGCAGCCCTTTTTAAAATTTCTTTTCTGCATAAAAGCTTTCAATGAAGTGCTATAGGGCTGGAAAATGACTCAAAAATACGACATGAGCTAACAGATTTTTGAGCCATTTTCCAGCTCTATAGCACTTCATTGAAAGCTTTTATGCAAGAAAGAAATTTTAAAAAGGGTTGCTACGCAGGAGTACGCGATGTACGCAGGAGTACGCGATGTACGCAGGAGTACGCGGTGTACGCAGGAGTACGCGATGTACGCAGGAGTACGCGATGTACGCAGGAGTACGCGATGTACGCAGGAGTACGCGATGTACGCAGGAGTACGCGATGTACGCAGGAGTACGCGATGTACGCAGGAGTACGCGATGTACGCAGGAGTACGCGATGTACGCAGGAGTACGCGATGTACGCAGGAGTACGCGATCATACTCTTTGCCCGGTCTTCTATTCGAAGAAATACGGTATTTGAATTACTTTGTTAATCAAAAAAGCATGAATTAAATTTCCTTTTTGAGTATTTTCATCAAAAAAATGATAAAAATTGCCAAAAACTTTGAAATCTTCGCAAACGTTCGCGATCTATCACACGGAAATCACGATAAAGTGCGACAAAAAATTGAGAACTTGAGAAGGTTAACTTGAGAAGGATTTTCTCTGAAAGATTTCACATTTGAAAGTAAAAGAAATTCGCTGCAAGATGTTTATGAGAAAGATTATTGTGGAAATAAATAAAAGCTATAAAATAAAAGCTATAAAACAAAAACTATAAAACAAAAACGGAGGTGGGACAAATGCGACCTTTTTTTTGCGCACTTGGACATTTGCGCACCTTTTTTTTGCTGGAAAAGGCCTTAGGCAAGGCCGTAGAGCTTCGAAAATGTTTCTTTAAGAGAATTGTATGCGTAGCTTCCGAATTTCGACAAATCAGACCTCGCTGACACGTCAAATTTGGGCTAAAAGGCAAAAACTACGCAACTTAACGCTTTTCCGCAGTGTCAGGGAGGTCTGATTTGTCGAAATTCGGAAGCTACGCATACAATTCTTTTAAAGAAACATTTTCGAAGCTCTACGACCTTTCCTAAGGCCTTTTCCAGCAAAAAAAAGGTGCGCAAATGTTCAAGTGCGCAAAAAAAGATAGCATTTGTCCCACCCCCAACAAAAACTATAAAATAAAAACTAATAAAACAAAAACTATAAAACAAAAGCTTTCAAGCTTTCAAGATTTTCCGAAACTTTGCAACATTTTCGTCCGAAAAGCAAACATTTCGTTGCTTTTATCTCGTGATTCTTTAAACGATTTTCATCAAGATTTAAGGAATGAATGAAAAAAAAAAGCTGAAATTCAAGGCAATTTCTGTCTTTTTAGGTAAAAGAGACACACTTTTTGAGGAAAAAAAAAAAGAAAGAAAAAGAATAAATGAAAAGAGATTGTGTACTTTGAAATGAAAAAAATAAAGGGGGATGATTTTAGGGGAAATGGTGGGATTTCGGAGATGTAAAACGGGAGAAATGACGATTAAATCATTTCGAAAGCTGAAAAATTTAAAGGCAATTGATAAATTTGAGATTTTAGATCAATTTTAGACTAATTTTAGATTAATTTTAGACTAAAATATCGCTTCTTTAAGTAGAATGTAGTGAGAAATGGTTTGTTGAAAGTGAAACTCAAAAATGAAAGACAAAAGAAGGCAAGAGAAAGACGTAAAGCTTTCGGAATCTCTATTGTTATCGAAAGAGTAAAGTAAAAGGGGGAAAGAAAGAAGAAGAGAAGAAAGAAGAAGAGAAGAAAGAAGAAGAGAAGAAAGAAGAAGAGAAGAAAGAAGAAGAGAAGAAAGAAGAAGAAAAAAGAAGAAGAGAAGAAAGAAGAAGAGAAGAAGAGAAGAGAAGAAAGAAGAAGAGAAGAAAGAAGAAGAGAAGAAAGAAGAAGAAGAAGAGAAGAAAGAAGAAGAGAAGAAAGAAGAAAGAAGAAGAGAAGAAAGAAGAAGAGAAGAAAGAAGAAAGAAGAAGAGAAGAAAGAAGAAGAGAAGAAAGAAGAAGAGAAGAAAGAAGAAGAGAAGAAAGAAGAAGAGAAGAAAGAAGAAAGAAGAAGAGAAGGAAAGAAGAAGAGAAGAAAGAAGAAGAGAAGAAAGAAGAAGGAAGAGAAGAAGAGAAGAAAGAAGAAGAGAAGAAAGAAGAAGAAGAAGAGAAGAAAGAAGAAGGAGAAGAAAGAAGAAGAAGAGAGAGAAAGAAGAGGAAGAAAGAAGAAGAAGAAGAGAAGAAAGAAGAAGAGAAGAAAGAAGAAGAGAAGAAAGAAGAAGAGAAGAAAGAAGAAGAGAAGAAAGAAGAAGAGAAGAAAGAAGAAGAGAAAAAAGAAGAAGAGAAGAAAGAAGAAGAGAAGAAAGAAGAAGAGAAGAAAGAAGAAGAGAAGAAAGAAGAAGAGAAGAAAGAAGAAAGAAGAAGAGAAGAAAGAAGAAGAGAAGAAAGAAGAAAGAAGAAGAGAAGAAAGAAGAAGAGAAGAAAGAAGAAAGAAGAAGAGAAGAAAGAAGAAGAGAAGAAAGAAGAAGAGAAGAAAGAAGAAGAGAAGAAAGAAGAAGAGAAGAAAGAAGAAGAGAAGAAAGAAGAAGAGAAAAAGAAGAAGAGAAGAAAGAAGAAGAGAAGAAAGAAGAAGAGAAGAAAGAAGAAGAGAAGAAAGAAAGAAAGAAAGAAGGAAAGAAAGAAGGGCAGAAAGAAAGAAAGAAGGAAGGAAAGAAGAAAAGAAAGAAATTAAGGGTGTAGACAATAGAATTTGAAAAGAAAAAAGAAGAAAAAAGAAGAAAAAAGGCAAAATAAATGTCTGTAGTATTTCTTTCAAATTTTCGCAATCATTTTCTGGAATTTTCATCCGATTAACCTGAGCAAAGTTTCCTTTAGATAATAGATAATAGATTTCTTTAGATAATAGATTTAAATAACAAAAGAAAATGAATGAATTAGAGAGAGATTTTGAATTTTGAAAACTATCTATCCATTAATGTGTCCTTTGTGCTCGATGCAAATGATAGCTTTCTATATTTCTTTCCTTCATTCATTTCGTTCTTCTTTTTCTTTTCTTTCATTTCAGTTTTCTAGAAAATGAGTGTTCAACAAAGCACAAAGCATAAAGAGTTTACAATTATTCATAATTCTTAAAAGTTTCAGAATAAACTTCAATATTTGCAGAGGTAAAACTCAGTAATTTCTTGTGTCAACGGGAGATTCTTGTGTGTCACGTGTTTTCAGGAGTTTTACCCATCTAATCTCTTTCACAAATCCCTAAATTAACACTCTTGAATACGTCAAATTGAAGAGAAAAAACAAAGAGACAAAAATCTGAAAATGTTTGTAAACAAGGAAAAAGAAAATAACTGAAATGTCAAAGAAACGCGTGAGGGATTAGAGAGAGAAAATGTTCAAATTATCGTATTTTCTGATGGGAAAATCCGTCAAAATGTAGGCAATGTTCGAATGAAATGAAAGAAAAAGAAAGAAGAAAAAGAAAAATCACCTTTCAATCACCTTGACTCCTCTTCATTTCTTTTTTTCTCTTTCACTTAAAATAAACAAAAGAATTTCTAAATTAAACACAATTTTCGAGTTTTTCTTTCTTCCTTTCTTCCTTTCTTTCTTCCTTCCTTTCTTTCTTTCTTTCTTCCTTTCTTCCTTTCTTTCTTCCTTCCTTTCTTCCTGTCTTTCTTCCTGTCTTTCTTCCTTTCTTCCTTTCTTTCTTCCTGTCTTTCTTCCTTTCTTTCTTCCTTCCTTTCTTCCTGTCTTTCTTCCTTTCTTTCTTCCTTTCTTCCTTTCTTCCTTCCTTTCTTTAGGAAAAGGGAAAAAGGAATTTAGGCGACGCTCACGGTGCACTATTATTAGAGAGAGAGAGAATACGGTATTCGAGTGTTTTGATGAAATTTGAAAGATCGAAACGATAAGGATTTGATGTGATTCTTTTGAAAGCAATGAGTGTAATTGGAAATTTGAAAATTTGATCTAAAAACCTCAAAGATTTTTCAAAAATTCTCAAAATTAGGCCGATTTTGGGAGGGTTTATGTGAAAAAGAGAAAAAAAAGCGGAAAATTTGTCATCATTTTTTTCTTTTCTTTTCTTTCATTCAAAATGATTTGCCAGATGGGGACACTTTTTGAGGTAATTTAAAGAGAGAAAAAGGAGAAGAAAAGAGAAGAAAAGAGTTGGGGAAATTTGACTAGGGAAATGGGTGAAGTAAAAGATTTAAAAGATTTCAAAATTTCAAAGATTTCAAAGATTTGTCGATTATGAAAAAAAAGTCAAAGAAGAACTAAATATTTTTTCTGAGATAATAAATTCGAATGAAATGAAATGAAATTCCTGTCAAGAGCAAATGACTGAATCACTTAAACAGTTAAAGCAGTTGTTAAATGTTCAAAGTTAAAGTTGTTAAATGTCCAAAGTTATAATGCTCAAAAGAGACTTAAACATCAAGCAGTTAAAAAAGGTTATAAAAAGCAGTTTCTTTAATACCCAAATATGCTTTATTGCTTTATTAGAGCTGACACAATGAGAGAATGAAATTAGAATGAAATTAGAATTAATGAAATAGAAGAAGATCTTAATAGAACTTAATAGACCTTAATAGAACTTAATATTAGGTTGGCGACATTGAAATTTCGTTTGCGCTTCTTTTATGGATCTTAATAGTCTTGATACTTAATACCACCGCAATCCTTCTGTTCATAAAGATCATAATTATGGTGCTTAGTACGTCTTTTCTTAATAGATCTTAGTAGATCTTAATAGATCTTAATAGATCATAATAGATCTTAGTAGATCTTAATAGATCTTAATAGATCATAATAGATCTTAATAGATCTTAATAGATCTTAATAGATCTTAATAGACCTTAATAGATCATGATAGATCTTAATAGATCATAATAGATCATAATAGAACTTAATAGACCTTAATAGAACTTAATAGGCCTTAATAGAACTTAATAGATCTTAATAGATCATAATAGATCTTAATAGATCTTAATAGATCTTAATAGAACTTAATAAACCTTAATAAACCTTAATAGATCTTAATAGATCTTAGTATTAGGTTTGGAAAGAAAAGTTCTACCGTCGACCTTCTGCTTACCGGGCAGACACTCTACCATTGGAGCTATCGACATATTTCATGACATTTCATTCTGATACAGCATTTACGATAAGTTCTTATGTTAAAGTTTTTAAAAATAATAAAAAAATAATCATTAACAAATACATTCAAATATTAAAAGATCTAGAGAGAGAAAAGAAGGAATGAAGGGAAAAAAATCGAAAACTGAAGGTTGAAGACTACTGAAGAAATGGGATTTTTAGGAAAAAGGAAAGTGAAAAGGGGAAAAGTGAAGGGGATTTCCATAAGGAAACTTTCGAGGAGATTCCTTTTCGAAAAGATAATTCTTAAAGATAATTCTTTAAAAACTAGAACTTTATGTAGAGCTATTTAGCTAACAACTACACTGGGTGACAATTCTATCAAGCTCTATTTCATGTCAATTTTTGTATAAAGCTTTTTCTTACTTTTAGAAAGGATTTATGATAGAAAATTTTTTAAATCATTTTTTTCTATGTAGATTTTCTATTTTTTTGATATTTAGTAGTACTTTTGAAGGAATAAAGGGAAATCTCTTCAATGTTCAGGTTTTTCTCTCCTTGAGGGATTTCTCCAAGTGGATACTGGTTTTTATCCCTTTCTTCACATCGAAAAATCAAAAACTTTTTCGAAAACCGTGAATTGACAGAAAGAAGAGAAGAAAGAAGAAGAGAAGAAAGAAGAAGAAGAGAAAGGAGAAGAGAGAGAAAGAAGAAGAGAAGAAAGAAGAAGAAGAGAAAGGAGAAGAGAAGAAAGAAGAAGAGAAGAAAGAAGAAGAAGAGAAAGGAGAAGAGAAGAAAGAAGAAGAGAAGAAGAGAAGAAAGAAGAGAAGAAAGAAGAAGAGAAGAAAGAAGAGAAGAAAGAAGAAGAGAAGAAAGAAGAGAAGAAAGAAGAAAAGAAAGGAGAAAAGGAAGAAGAAAAGGAAGGAGAAAAGGAAGAAGAAAAGAAAGGAGAAAAGGAAGAAGAAAAGGAAGAAGAAAAGGAAGGAGAAAAGGAAGAAGAAAAGGAAGGAGAAAAGGAAGGAGAAAAGGAAGAAGAAGAGAAAGAAAGAAGAAAAGAAATAAATAAATAAAAGAATCCAAATTCAAGAAGAAAATTTTTGTATTTTGTGTTATGTGCTGTGCAAATTCTGAAATGATTGACGAATGCAAAAGTAAAAATTTCGTGAGAAAAACTCAAAGACATGAAATTTTTCGCGATGGCATTATTTTAAGCGTACACTCACGTAGGCGTTCGCCGTTTTACTGATATTTTGTGTAAATTCAAAAGATGAATCAATGAATAAACTATTAATGAATAATTAGAGTTTATGAATAGGCAATTCGATGGAGCAAATCTCGTGAATTTGTTAAAATGGTTAAAGTTAACGATTTACATTTTACAACAACTTTTTCCCTTTACTTACTTCTCACAAGTATTTTGTATCCTTGAAGATTTCGTGCGTCGGCTCCTTCGGGAAGTGGAGTCGTTGAACCCTAAAACCAATCGATTTCTCTACTTTTTGCTGAGAAAAGAAAGTTGCGCTAACTTTTATTCTATTGGGTTTGCAAAATTACCGGACTCTTTTAAATGTTTAACAAAAATACATAATAGTTGAAATATGTTTTTGTTATTCTGGGCATATTCACCGCCTACATCAATCTGTTGCCATTTCTGGAGACGTCGATCCCGAGCGAGAATAAACGTCTTGGAGGCAATCCCGCTTACATCGCTTCAAGTCATCCACGTTGTGATCTTATTTGTTTGCCAATTTTTGGCGTCGATTGACGTGGTAGTCCGTTGGGGCTCAGTTCTTTGGTCGCGAAACGACTCTGCGGCAGACCATCCCTTTTCGAGTGGTAGGCATTTGGCGTGGTTGTTGTCGCACGCTTTTGTTCACTAAAGTACGATATTTGAAATGACAAAAGCTTTCAAGATACAAGCACGCAAAAGGAAGTCCGGATAATTATGCCTCAACCCAATACAATTTTATTCTACAATTTTCTTTTACAAACGAATTTTTGCTTAGAATTCGATTCTAACTTTAACTTTAAGCATTCTCTAAATAATTACTTATCGAATGTTGAATCGAAAGCCAGAGAAATGGTGTGTTTCACTTGTACTTTGTACTTTGTGCTTTGTGCTTTGTGCTCAATGCTGGATATAGAAACGCATCTTATCTAGCACTAGTGATACGTTTTTTTTGCTATTTCTTAATTTAAATTCGCCATTTGAGAAAAACAGCACATAAAAGCATAGAAATGAGGCGTTTCTAAAGAGTTTTTGAGCACAAACTCGATCACACAAAACTTACAAGTACAGTTTACTTATTAAAGTTTAAAGTTTAGCCTATACATTTGTAAAGTTGAAAAAGACTTGATGAAATGACTGACTGAGATGAAAACAAAATGAAAAATGGCTGGCTGGCTGGCTGGATAAAGAAAGAGCTTATCTTGAAGAGTTGAAGCTAGGATCGATCAGAAATTCGGCGACGCCGGGAGTCCAACCCACGACCTTTCGCTTAACCGTCAACTGTGCTAACTATTACACCATAAGGCATTAGTTTTCCTTACTCCAGAGGCAGCTATTTAAAGTATTTCTTTTCAATTCTCACCTCAACAAAGAAAGCAACAAAGAAAGCGATATAGAAACGGCTATCTAGCAAAAACCCTTTTGGCACTAGTGGCAAGAGTTCTTTTTTTATTATTTCTCAATTTGAATTTGCCATTTCCAAAAAAAAAAGCACAGAAAGGCACAGAAAGGCCACGTTTGTACACAGTTGTTGAGCACAAAGCCTATCAGACTTACAAATATACACCTTACTTATTAAAGTTAAAGCATAGCCTAGCATAGCCTAGCCTAGTTAAAGCATAGCCTATAAAGCTGTAATGTTGAAAAATAAAGAATGATGTTTATCTTGAAGTTTATCTTGAAGTTTATCTTGAAGTTTATCTTGAAGTTTATCTTGAAGTTTATCTTGAAGTTTATCTTGAAGTTTATCTTGAAGTTTATCTTGAAGTTTATCCTGAAGCTTATCTGAAGCTTATCCTGGAGCTTATCTGAAGCCTATCCTGAGCTTATCCTGAAGCTTATCTTGAAGTTTATCTTGAAGTTTATCTTGAAGTTTATCTTGAAGTTTATCTTGAAGTTTATCTTGAAGTTTATCTTGATGTTTATCTTGATGTTTATCTTGATGTTTATCTTGAAGTTTATCTTGAAGTTTATCTTGATGTTTATCTTGAAGTTAATCTTTTCAACCCTCACCTCAACAAAGAAAGCGACTCCCTCAACAGAGACTCCTCTTTCACGTAAACGACCTAAAAATAATAATAAAATAATAAATTGTTAACATTTATGTAAAACAAAAAAAGTTCATTTTTATCTACTTTTTATCTACAATTACTCAGTTTACTTTTTAGACTTTTTAGACTTCAACTTTTGAATCCAATAGTGAATATTTATTCGACACTAATAATCAATTAATCAAATAAGGAAATTTTTACCCTTATTTTTACCCTTATTTACCCCTATTACCCAAATGTTTTTAAGAAAAACAAAACTCATAATGATGGAACGAAAAAGAACGATATTTTTCTGGTCACCTCGATCGAATCTCCAACGATCGAACGAGATCGAACGCCCGACTAGGAGACAAGACTCCTATCCGGCGGTTGGCTACGACAACTTAGATGGCTTATACGATTGCAAATCGGCAAAAAGGCGAAAATTCAAATGTTTTAATGAAAAAAGAAATGATGGAGTTTCTCGAAAAGAAAGGAAACCAGTAAATTTGTTGTTGTAAAATGAAATTGAAGAACAAAATTTCCGTGCTCATCAAATCATAAAGGAGAAAAGATCTTTTATCTTTATATTTTTTCTTTATGTGATCTTTTATCTAGTACATTTTTCATGTCGTTTTCGCACTTTATTTCTTTCTGAATAAAGTATTTATAATAAAGCCAGATTTACGCCTCGAAAAAAGAGAAAACAGAAAAACAAAGAGGCCATTATAATAATAATAATACTTTATTTAAACGATAAAGTGAAAGAAATGATAGAGAAATGCACAGTGATACTTAATCATACAATACATACTGAAATCAATAAGCCAATTAAAATAAAATTCCACCCCATTGAAATACGTATTTCTTTCTAATCTGCCCCAGGTCGACTTAAGAGTTTTGTCTTTGGGGGGGTTAAATTATTAATTATTTTTTTTTTTATTTCATTTTTTTTTTTATTATCAATATATAGAATTTTTTTAAAAATAATAAAAAAAATAACAAAGAAAAAATTAACCAAAAAAAAAATATAAAAAAACCACTTACGGCAAAGAGCCACTAGATCTAAAGCATCGATACGTTTCTTGAATATGAAAAGCGACTGAATTTCTCGTATGTCGTTTGGGAGCAAGTTCCATAATCTAGCGGCTCTAACGGGAAATGAATTTGATAAAGAGGCATTGGAAGCAAAGGGAATTTGCAAAAGGAATGAGCCACTTCTGGGCCCTGACCGCGGTTTAAATTTGAAAAAGTCTATAAACAAAGGGCTAATCTGTTTACAACGGAGGATTTTGAAAGTTTCGACTAAATCAATGAGGGATTTTTCTTAAATCCAAAACAAATAAGGCTCAGACAAATTCTGGAAAAAAAAAGAATAATTAGTTTCTTTTCTTTGCTTGATTTTAAACCGGATTTGAACGATTAGCTTGTAATTGAATGGAAAAAAGAAAGAAATTTTGATTTTTGATGGTGATTAAACGAATTTAATGGCTACCACTAGACTTTTAAATTCCGTGGACTTTTAAAGAATTTTGTGAACTTTTTTAATGACTTTTTTAATTGACTTTTTTTAATGACTTTTTTTGTGTGTTTTTTTATTTTCCTTTTATTCATTATACAAATTTCGCTAACGAGTGGAAATTTGGAAATTCCCGATTTTGAAAAGTGTTATTTGGCTTTAAAAAAGAAAAAATCACAGTTTAAAACCTATTGGGTTGGGGAGAATGAGTCGGCGCCAAACTTTAAAGGGACTTTTTGCACACATAAAGCCTTCTTTAAACATACGTTTGGTTTCATCAAAAGGATCCACTATTTCTCTACAAAATCACTTTTGAGAGATTCCACAAAGCTTTTCTTTCGTGGGGTTTATGAACTTCCAAACGCAGCTGGTTAAAATGGCAAAGAGTCCGACTCATCATTTGAACAGTTTCTTTCACATAAACCTTCTTTGGTGTTTATATAAAAAAGATAGAGCACATTCAATTACTTAAGTTGCCAAATTTGCAGGAAGATCCCACCAATGGTTTTTTCTAGATCACAGTTTGTAGTTTTTGTGAAAAAATGGCTTTTTATTGAGCAGAGGCGCTGTTTGAATTTTCTTTTAAATGTCATTTTGTAGAGAATTAGTTAACCATTCTACTCATATCAAACGCATATTATTTGACGAAGTCGAATAGAAGTTTTAGACATTTTTTTGATTTTCGGCGCCGACTCATTCTCCCCAACCCAATATTTCGCTCAGAAAACGGATTGTTTTGATTACCGGATTTTCTCGAAACCGAAATTTTTCGCTTTTAAACACAAAAATCTATGATTTAAAACAATTCTGAGCTTTATGCGTGTTTTGTTTTAAACAAAAATCTCTTTCTTAAATCTTTAAAAACGTTTAAAAGACTTTAAAAACATTTAGAAACATTTAGAAACATTTAGAGACCTTTAGAGACCTTTAGAGACTTTTAGAGACCTTTAAGAAGATTTAAAAACCTTCAAAAAACATTTAAAAGGCTTTAAAAACATTTAGAAACATTTAGAAACCTTTAGAGACCTTTAAGTACATTTAAAAATCCTTAGAAAGCCTTTAAAAACATTTAGAAACCTTTAGCAACCTTTAGAGACCTTTAAGAACATTTAAAAACATTTAGAAACCTTTAAAAACCTTCAAGAACATTTAAAAATCCTTAGAAAGCCTTTAAAAACATTTTAAAACCTTTAAAAACATTTAGAAACCTTTAGAAACCTGTAGAAACCTTTAGAGATCTTTAGCAGCCTTTAAAAACCTTCAAGAACATTTAGAAACCTTTAGAAACCTTTAGAGATCTTTAGCAGTCTTTAAAAACCTTCAAGAACACTTAAAAACCTTTTTAAACCTTTAAAAACTAACCATTTCTCGCAAAAATCCCCTTTAAAAGAGCGATTCGTCTTTGCTGTTTTGGAGAGGAGTCCATTTAAGACATTTTTGAGGAAAGAATACGAAAAAAACGAGAAGAAAAAAAAAAATGAGGCTAGAGAATATAAATATTGAGTTAAGAAAAGAAAGGAATGTGTTCCATCGAAAAGGTCGGCGAGATTTCCCCTTAAACAGAAATTTCCCCTTAAACAGAAATTCTCGAGAGGTAATCGTGGGAAAAATACGTGGCCGCGGCTACAAAATCCCGGTTTTTTTCCTTTTTTCTGAATTTGAAAGTGGAGTACTTGAGGGGAAATTCGGGAGAATTCGAAAGCGAAATCGAATCGTTTTTTTCTTTGGCTGAATCGGCTGAAAATGAACAGAAAAATCAAGAGATTTTCCCGTGATTTAGCCGGAAATTTTGATTTCTTTTGTACAAAAATCTTTTTCTTATTCTTTTTTATTCTTTTTTATTCTTTTTTATTTTCTTCTATTCTTTTTTATCCTTTTTCTCTTCATTAGAGAGATCTATTGAAGCTAATTTCTTTGAAAAAACAGAAAATTCCTATACGCTACATTTCCCCGCGACTAAAAGCCGCCGGATTCAGCGCTCGGCTTTCTATTAGGTTTAGCTATCATTCTTTGAAAAGAAAAGAAAGAAAAGAAGAAACACCCACCGTTTTCATGACGTAATGGGAGAATTTTTGAGAAATTTCAACACAAATTCAATTATAACATTATATTAGGTTGATGCATAAGTGTTTTTGTTCCTTTTCGTCTGCCGTTTCAAGCCAACAAATGCACCAATTAAACTACGGTTGATTTCATTAGAAAAAGCAATTATTTTTCTGCAAAATAACATTAAAACGGGTTTAAAAATATTTAATGCCTGGATTTTCTTGAGAGTATGAAGTCGGGTAGTCAAAAAGGGCTAACTCGATGACACCTTAGCCTTAGGTTTAGACACCTTAGCTAAAGCTAGCTACAAATTAATCTTTCAATTTTTATGTTTATTGTCGAATTTTCGCATTTTTTCTTCTATATAACTTTGTTTTAGAGCTTTATACGAGCAACGAAAGAGATCAATGCTATAACTTTTTTTCCATTCAACCAATTTTGTTCAGATTTTGTATTTTGTTTAGTTGGAATGCACACACAAAAAAATTGTGAGAATTGGGAGATTTTGATTTACTTGCAGCCGATTTTGCATTAGTGCTGCCCCGCTTGCCTCACCCCCTACCGCTCATCCCCCTCCCAATCGATGATGCGGTTTAGACACCTTAGCTAAAGAAAACCTATCTTCGTGTCAATAGATAAAAGATAGAGAAAACAAAACGTTTGATATTTCGCCAAAATTTCAGAGAAATTCATTCAGCCAATTTTTCCGTAGAGTTTTTTAGAGATTTTTACGAAAAAGGCGTTTTTCACTCTCGAATTTGCTTGAAAGTGAACCGAAATTCATTTAAAAAGATGCAAATTGAACAAAAAAACACTTTTTTTATAGAGCAAACTATAGATTAATTCGTGAATTTGTTACTTTTTAACAGAAGTACGAAAAAAACGAAAAGACTTATGCATCAACCTATTAATTACAACAATTCTTTGGAATTATTATCAAAGATAAAATTACAGCTCATCTTGATAAGTATGAACTTATCTCCGATTGGTTCAATTTGGTTCCGATTGGTTCAATTCAACTATCAATTTGGTTTCCTTAAAAATAAGTCCACCACTTACCAGCTTATTTTAGCTTACCAAGAGTTCTTTAAGGCCGTGGATCAAAAACAACGCAAGCACTATATATAAACAATTCAGAAAAAGCTTCAGAAAGAAAAGCTTTTTTTTGTTAAATGAATGACAAATGAATGATCGATTTGATGATGATAGCTTTCTAAAAGCTTTCTAAAAGCTTTCTAAAAGCGTTATTCAACAAACAATTCCACTTTACACCCAATAAGTTTACGATTTTTTTTTCGCATTTACCCAATTTCTTTTACATCAGTATACCAGAGCTCTAGGTTTTTTAAAAACTCCAAATTTCCCTTACTTTCCAATGCCTCGTCCAAGCTTTGCCCGGGTTTAAAAGTGACTTGTTCGGTGGACGGTTCGCCTTCTTTCTCCTGAAATATGTTAGCTAAATATGGAAATATGGATTCAAAGAAAAAACAAACAAAAAAAAACGCACTAAAAACTCGACGATGACGATGTTTTCTTTGCCCAGATCCTCTGCATCCATACTCTGGTAGCGATTGTTCTGAAGAATAAAGATTTGAGTTGAGCTTAGTGATTTGAAATTGTTGATTTTTTGATTCATTTGTTTTACCTTTTAACTTTATGAAGTTTTACCCCCCATAAAACTCTAGTTTTACCTACATAAAACTCTAGTTTTACACAAGATTTTCATCTCTTAAACGCCTTAAACGCTCAAAACGCTCAAAACGCTTAAACGCTTAAACTTTCTAAAACCGACCTGCTACCAGTTTCTTTTTTTTTCTTCAATGAGTAAAATATTAAGTGAATACGAAAGGGAAAGATTTGAATAAAGGTTCTCAAATATGCAAAAGCTTAGTCGAGAGCTCTCAATTAGGGCAAGAATGCGAGGATTTCAGGGGGAAATGGGAAAATGGAAAATTTTGACAGGAAATTCCGATCTTTCCGATCTAAAAAGGGGAAAATGGTAGACAAAGAAAGACAAAGGAGAAAAGGATATTCAAATAAGAAGAGAAATTTGCATATAAAGCCTTCCAGAGAGAGAAGAGAAGAGAAGAAGAGACAGGGATGACCTATTAGTGAAAGGAACGGTTGGGGAGACTATTTGAAAGGGAATCTACTATCTATAAAGGAACTAAAACGTCTGTCCGTCCGTCTGTCTGTCCGTTCGTCTGTCTATCTGTCTATCTGTCTATCTGTCTGTCCGTCCGTTCGTCTGTCCGTTCGTCTGTCTATCTGTCTATATGTCTATCTGTCTGTCCGTCCGTTCGTCTGTCTGTCTGTCTGTCTGTCTGCCCGTCCGCCTGTCTCTCCGTCTATCTGTCCGTCTGACTGTCTGTCTGTCTGTCTGCCCGTCCGCCTGTCTCTCCGTCTATCTGTCCGTCTGACTGTCTGTCTGTCTGTCTGCCCGTCCGCCTGTCTCTCCGTCTATCTGTCCGTCTGTCTGTCTGTCTGTCTGTCTGCCCGTCCGCCTGTCTCTCCGTCTATCTGTCCGTCTGTCTGTCTGTCTGTCTGTCTGTCCGTCCGCCTGTCTCTCCGTCTATCTATCTGTCCGTCTGTCTGTCTGTCTGTCTGTCTGCCCGTCCGCCTGTCTCTCCGTCTATCTGTCCGTCTGTCTGTCTGTCTGTCTGTCTGTCCGTCCGCCTGTCTCTCCGTCTATCTATCTGTCCGTCTGTCTGTCTGTCTGTCTGTCTGCCCGTCCGCCTGTCTCTCCGTCTATCTGTCCGTCTGTCTGTCTGTCTGTCTGTCTGTCCGTCCGCCTGTCTCTCCGTCTATCTGTCTGTCTGTCTGTCTGTCTGTCTGTCTGTCTGTTCGTCAGTCTGCCTGTCCGCCTGTCTCTCCGCCGTCTGTCTGTCCGTCTGTTCGTCTGTCTGCCTGTCTGTCTGTCCGTCCGCCTATCTCTCCGTCTGTCTGTCCGTCCGCCTATCTCTCCGTCTGTCTGTCCATCTGTCTGTCCGTTCGTCTGTCTGTCTGTCTGTCCTTCTGTGCGCGCTCCTCAGCCCCCATAGTACCGTTTGCAATGATTTTTGCGCCGTTGAATAGGGAATTACATGTAGTTGTGCAACGTGTTTTTGGATTTTTAAAAAGCACAATTCGTGTCGCACGTCGAGGTCGAACCCGGATCGTATGGGCGATAGACCGGCTTTCTATCTACTGCTCCACGACGACAAAATCCCTCCAAGCCCAAAAACTCAAAAACTCAAAGCCCGTCGTTTGGCGGATTTCTCGGGCGGTGAATGAATTTAATGAAATAATTGAATATGGCCTATAGATGAGATTTGATCTATAGATGAAATTTCATTCTTAAAGCTTTAACTTTTCTAAACCATGCTTTAGACTAATAATTTTGCAAACGCACATCATTTAGCACATCATTATGCTCAGTTTAGCAAGTCCTTTTCTCTCCAATTACGAGAATGTGCTAGAAGATTTGGGTTTTTGTTAGAGTAGCGAAAGTACGAGCTGATTTTGTAACCAAACTGGATGAACCTGTTCTTTATCAAAAATTTCAAAATCTCTCTCTTTCTTGGAGTCGAGAGATCTCGAGATGAGATACGACCTATATTCCTTTTTCTTTTCTCGATTATCCCCCTTTTCATATCCCAGTAAATCTCAAATCTAAACACCTTTTTATTCCCTTTTTCTTTTATCATTATCAATGTTCTCAAATCTCGTATTTCCCTAATTGAAAGACTTTGATCTTTCTCCAAATAAAAGACCGTACTTTTTGCCACAAAATGCGCCAAGCAGAGTCAAACTATTGACTAGAGAACTTATTTGTTAATTCTCTAGTCAATAGTGACAAATCCTTTACAAAAGCGCCATCACTAGCAGACTTATTTGTAAATTCTCTAGTCAAAGAGTGACAAATCCTTTACAAAAGCGCCACCACTAGCAGACTTATTTGTAAATTCTCTATTCAATAGTGAGAAATCCTTTACAAAAGCGCCACCACTAGCAGACTTATTTGTAAATTCTCTATCCAATAGTGACAAATCCTTTACAGAAGCGCCATCACTAGCAGGCTTACTTGTAAATTCTCTATCCAATAGTGACAAATCCTTTACAAAAGCGCCATCTTTAGCACAGTTATTTGTTAAGCAATTAAGGACAAATCCTTTATAAACGCGCCATCTCTAGCACACTCATTTCTTAAGCCAATAGTGACAAAGAGTAGCCAATAGTGACAAAGAAATGATTGAATGAAATCGAATTTAATCCGGAAATTTGCATTATAAATTTCGATTTCTTGAAAATGCGTATATCTGATGAAGGAAATGATTCATTCTTCAAAGTAGTCATTGAAAAAAAATCAATTTAAAACCCTACCAATGAATTGCGGGAAGAGATGTCAATAATTGGAGGAGATGTCAATAATTGGAAGAGATGTTAATAATTGTCACGTGGAAGAGATGTCAATAATTGGAAGAGATGTCAATAATTGTCAATGTGAAATGTCAATAATTGGTATGAAGAAAATCTTGAGATTTCGAAATCGATTCCTCAAAAAATGATTTTTGAATGTTTTTCTTTAGAGGTTTTATCACAGGAATTGACACCAATAAGCAGGAAAAAAAGAGGGAAAAAGGAGGGAAAAAGGAGGGAAAAGGGAGGGAAAAAGGAGGGAAAAATGAGGAAATGTTGTGTCTCTTAAAACGAAGAGTTTTCCCCCTCATTCTATCGGAATTTGTGTCGATTTGATTCAAGAAAAAAGAGCTAACATTTAGGTCAATAAGGGAAAGATCAATAACTGAATGGATTTTAAAAAAAACAAAAAAATAATTCACAATTTCCTTTACAGAAAGCATCTTTTTAGGGTGTGTCGTTGCCGTTTACGAAACTCAACCATTACGAAAGAGTAAATGGTATTTCCAGAACAATAAATGGTATTTCCGGAACAATAAATGGTATTTAACCTAAAATAACTAGAAAATTCAAGGCTACTTTAATCTGTGCATGAATTTTGAATATGATCAAAGTCGTGTTTTAGCTTAAAAACTAGTCGATTAGATTATTAGGCGAGCTTTTTCTTTTTTTGAGAAAAGGAAACCTTTTTTGAATAGGCGTATTTTGATATTGGAATAGGGATTTTTCTTCTTTTCAAATTTCCCAATATATTTGTCGTTGTCGTTTACGAAACTCAACCATCACGAAACAATAAATGGTATTTCCGGGCATTCAATCAAAAAGTTTTGAACAGAAAAAATGTTTATAATACATATATTTTATGATAAATTTCGAAAATTACCTTATTTGGTTGGGTAGAAAATTTTTTTGAGCTTCCAAAGTTTAGGGTAAAAGAAATGCCTTAAAATGTTTGTAAAAAGTTTTCTACTTAACCAAAAAAACTTGATTAACAGCTTATTTTGTAGCCAATTTGATGTAGATTCTGAAAGTAAAGCCATCTGAAACAATTGCTCGTTGAAAGTAGGAGAAAGAGGACGAGGAACAATTTCAGGTCAATTCTCAAATGTGAAAACAGCGACCGATTTCAACGGAAGTCGTTCCTCGCCCTCTTTCTGCTAGTTTTGAAAAACAAATGTTCAATGTAGGTTTATTTTAAAAATCTACATCAAATTGGCTACAAAATAAGCTATGAATCAATTTTTTTTGGCTGAGTAGAAAACTTTTTATAGTCATTTTAAGGCATTTCTTTTGCCCTAAACTTTGGAAGCTCAAAAAAAAATTTTCTACCCAACCAAATAAGGTAATTTTAAAAAATTTATTATAAAATAGATGTTTTATAAACATTTTTTCTGTTCAAAACTTTTTGATTGAATGCCCGGAAATGCCCACATTCGTAAACGGTTACCACAGATAAAAGAACGACAGTTTTCCGCTTCGAAAAGCAAAAGGCTACCATAATCATTTCAATTTTGATCGCTTTTTCTAGCTTTTAGTAGCTTTTAGTAGCTTTTAGTAGCTTTTTCTTGAAGTAAAGTTTCAATAAGAGATCGTTTCAAGGGTCCCCTGCACGTAAACATTCGAATCGATGAAGCTTTAGAAAGCTTTAGAAAGAAAAAGGTGAGCTTTAGAAAACCTCATTTTATACGAGCTTTTATACGAGCTTTTATACGAGCTTTTATACCAACTTTTATACCAACTTTTATACCAACTTTTATACCAGCTTTTATACAAACATTTATACAAACTTTTATACCAACTTTTATACCAACTTTTATACCAACTTTTATACCAACTTTTATACCAACTTTTATACAAACTTTTATACAAGCTTTTATACCAACTTTTATACCAACTTTTATACAAACTTTTATACAAACTTTTATACAAACTTTTATACCAACTTTTATACAAACTTTTATCCGAACTTCTTCAGCTGGATTATTGTTCGATTCACGTGATGAAAGTCGTCGAATCACAAGCACTTTTGCCATTTGTTTAACACTTTTTATAGAAATATAGAATATAGAAGAATGACAAAATTTAAGACTAATATCAATTGTCTTTTCCTCATCAATTGCTGATGGCCTAGAAAGAAAAGCGGGAGGGGGGAATAAAGGATGGGTTCTTTTTTTTTCGTTAATCGATATCACACATCACTTTCACTTTTGAGACATCTCAAAATCTCTATTGTTCTCGAAATTTGAACGATTTTTGTTTTTTATTTTGTGAAAACTGAAAGTCAAGATGGATTAGTGGATTAGTGAATGGTAGTGATTGAAAAAAAAATGCCTAAACATTGAGGATCTGATGGATAAAAGTCATTTTGTCGTTCTTTCTAAAATGGGATAATTTGTTCACAGTAATGTAAAGCTTCAGTCTTCAAATCTTCAAATGTCTTCAATCAGTCTTCAAATGTCTTCAGTCTTCAAATGTAAAGCTTTGTTCTTTAAATTGGTAGAACAAAGCTTTACTACCAAGCTTTTTTCTACCAATTTAAAGAACAAAGCTTGGTTTAAATTGGTAGAGTTTGGTAGACTGGAAAGGGCATTTTTTTGCGAGTTTTTAAGGGTAAAGTCTACTTGAAGATGTTTCCTAAATAATCTTTAAAGAACTCTTTAGAAATTGCTTTGTTTTGCGTAAATGAGAGTGTGGAAGAGTGAGGAAGAGGGAGGAAGAGGGAGGAAGAGGGAGGAAGAGTGTGGAAGAGTTTAAAAGGAAAGTGTAGTAAGGAAGAGTTTAGACGTTCACGATTTCTCCTCAATTTCTTCTCAATTTCTTTTCAATAGGTTATTCCCATTTCTCTTTTTTTTCACTACTTTACTTTTCACTTTAACACCGATTCGCAAAAGAAAATAAGCCGTTTTGGAGAAAAGAAATCCAGATTTGTTTTTACTCAACTAAGTAAAAAGCTTTTAAAGCTTTTTACAGCTTTTAAAGCTTTTTAAAGCTTTTAAAATTTGATTCCACTTGTTGATTAAAGAATTAAAAGATTCTCAAAAAAGATCAAAACTAGTAGGAAAAGATCGTAAATCAGAAGAAACTTTGGTTAGAATTTTTAGAATAGAATAGAATAGAAAATTTTTCAAGAAACCTCTTTTTGAGTGATTTCTAAAGTTTTTTTTGTGAGTAATTTCTTCTCAATTTAGAAAAGAAAGGATTCGATTTTTTTTGATAATAGATATCACATCAATTTCACTCACTAGAGATCTCAAAATCTCTATTGTTCTCGAAATTTGAGCTCTTTTTGTGAAAACTGAAAATCAGTATGAGTTTTTGAATGGAAATCGATAGGAAATCGATGTAAACATCAACGATCTAGTGTATAGAAATCTTTCTAAAGTGGGAACACAGTTTTTTTTTTCACAGTAAATTCTTGATCTTGAAATGTAAAGCTTTGGTAGGCTGGAAAGGGCATTTTTTGCGAGTTTTTAAGCGTAAACTACACTTGAAGCTGTTTTTAAAATAAAGTAATCACTAAAGAACTTCAAAAATTGCTTTGTTTTGAGTAAGGAAGAGTTTAGAAGGTCTCAATTTCTCCTCGATTTCCCCTCGGTTTCTCCTCAATTTCTCAAGTACTTTTCAATAGCTTACTCTCATTTTTTTTGCACTACTTGAACACACCGATTCGCGAAAAAAAAAGTAAGCCGTTTGGAGTTTTTTTGTTTTTAAAGACAAGAAATCCATCTATAGTTTTACTGAACCAAAAAAAAAGTTTGTCATGCTTCAAAACTTGCTTCAACTTGTTCAAACTTGCTTTCACTTGTTCAAAACTTGCTTCAACTAGTTCAAACTTGCTTCCAACTTGTTCAAAACTTGCTTCCACTTTGAAAGAATTAAAGAAATTCTCATAGAAAAATGAAAACTAATAGCAAAAGATCATAATCAAAAGAAACTTTGATTAGAAAATTTTTCAAAACAAAAAAAAGAGCTCTTTTTGAATGATTTCCAAAGTTCTTCAGAAAACTCTCCTTTTCGAGGCCACAGTTTTACGGTCAATTTCCCAATTCGAAAAAAAAGGGGAAAAAGGAAAAAGGAAAAAGGAAAAAAAAAGAAGTACCGCCTTTTGTACTCTAAAAAATAACGATCGTTTGAACTAGTTTTTAAAGAAAATCCTATTTTGCAAGTCTTTTAAATTTCGAAAGGGAAATATCATTGGATTTTGTTAAAACTATTCTAAAAGCTTTCAATCTTAGCTGAAATTTTCTCAAAATCAGAGTAAATCGTAATGTTTACCCGTAAAACGAAGATTTTTGTGATAATTTGACGCAAAGAGCATTTCCTGTTCAATAGATTATCGTGAGTTTTCTTGGGGCTTATTTGACTGCCATAGCCGACTGGCTAAGAGCCTTGTCTCTTAGCCATTGTCTCTTAGCCTTGTCTCTTAGCCTTCTCTCTTAGCCTTGTCTCTTAGCCTTGTCTCTTAGCCTTCTCTCTTAGCCTTGTCTCTTAGCCTTGTCTCTTAGCCTTGTCTCTTAGCCTTGTCTCTTAGCCTTGTCTCTTAGCCTTGTCTCTTAGCCTTGTCTCTTAGCCTTGTCTCTTAGCCAGTCGTCTATTAGCCTTGTCTCTTAGCCTTGTCTCTTAGCCTTGTCTCTTAGCCTTGTCTCTTAGCCTTCTCTCTTAGCCTTGTCTCTTAGCCAGTCGCCTTGTCTCGACTGGCTAAGAGTCGAGAGGTGACGGGGGTTCAAAGCCCGCGAGATAGATTTTTGATTTTCCTAGATTTAAGGCTTATCTTTTGTACTTGTGTCCTGTTTTTACTATATTATTCATTGTATAAATGTATTTTTTTTAAACGCTTACTCACCGCTTCGCGCATCATCGCAAAATTGCGACGTTTCGCGGTGGAATTCGAGAGTGCCAGCTGGTACATTGGTTCGCAAATTGATGGGATTGAATACTTGCATGAAGGAGAATGAGAAGAAGAAGAAGAAGGAGAAGTGAAATGGAAAGGGGGCGGTGACGATAGAAAAAAATAATTTGGGAAATCCGGTGGGAAATCCGGTGGGAGATGATGAGGGAAATTCTTCTGAAAATCTTCTGGCGAACAATCCCAGCTACTGTAGCATTTGTCGAAAGAGCTTGACGCCGTTTTGCGGTAATTCTTTCGTTTCCTGCTTAGCGCTGGGGTATTGTTGGTTGAATTGGAGAGGAGATGGGACAATTCGGACAGCGGATGGGGAGAAGAGGATTTCCGTTGAAGGACGGCGATTGGAGCACAGAGTGTGGGAATCGCTGTGGCAATGGTTTTCATTGAATCTGGTGGAATTGGAGATCGAGATCGGCGCTTTACGGAGCTCGATTTGCGACCGTTTTTCTTTTCTTTTAAATTGTAAATCATTTCAACTTTCTCGTTTTTATCTGATTGACAATTTTTCGAATGAGTCTCGAAACTTTTTGAGAGACTTCGAGCCCAAAGAGTCGCTCGAAGGCCACGTGATGGATGAAGATTTGAAGGTGGTTCCATCAATTCCATATCTTCAAATTTTTCATTATAATTATGAATTGAAAGATTGAATAGGATTAAATAGGAAAAAGAAAACAACAAGATTCACTGAATATCTTTAAATTTTGGAAGAATAAATTGGAGAAATCGTGGCGAGATCGGCTTTTTTTTTGATTTTTTTGGGTTGGTGAATTGAAAACTGCGGGCTATGGTCATGTGCGACAGTTTGAGCACTTTCTTCAAAAGAAACCCGACGACTTCTGCCCATTTTACAGGCAATTTGCGGATTCCTCTTTCGTGGTAGGATTTTGGTTTTTGTGTGAGACAAGTGTCAGACTCAAAAATCGAGGACTGGAGATGTTCGATGTCCCAGTTTGAGCACTTTCTTCAAAAGAAACCCATTCTGGTGTCAATGGAAAAGTTGTAGAGAATCAAAAATAAAGCTTATATCCAAATTTTTAGAACGATTCAAAAACTGGTTTTGAAGAAATGTGAAATTTACGAATTCTCACCAAAACTTGCATTTTAAGCGAAACTACTGAGTGTATCTTTTTGGAAATTTGGATATAAGCTTCATTTTTGATTCTCTACAACTTTTCCATTGACACCAAAATGGGTTTCTTTTGTAGAAAGTGCTCAAACTGAGACATCGGACATCTCCAGTCCTCGATTTTTGAGTCTCACACTTGCCTCAGACACAAATCAAAACCCTACCACGAAAGAGGAATCCGCAAATTTCCTGTAAAATGGGCAGAAGTCGTCCATAATAATGGAAATAATTTGGAATCAACTTATGGTTTAATGTTGAATAAATTTTAGTTCAAAGTTGGAAATTGATGAAAATGTTGAAATCCGCATTTCTTATGCGGATTTCAACATTTTCATAAATAGCTCAGAGCTTATCGGCTTCACTTTCATAAATAGCTTAGCCTAATATCTCAGAGCTTATCGGCGTCACTTTCATAAATAGCTTAGCCTAATATCTCAGAGCTTATCGACGTCACTTTCATAAATAGCTTAGTCTAATATCTCAGAGCTTATCGGCTTCACTTTCATAAATAGCTTAGCTTAATAGCTCAGAGCTTATCAACTTATGGTTTAATGTTGAATAAATTTTAGTTCAAACTCCCGCACTTTTCAATTCACCAACCCAATACTTTGTGCTCACCCAAACACAAACCCTTTGGCACTAGATTCTCTGGCTAGATGTGAATCGTATGTGCCAGAAAGGTGCGTTTACAAAAGCACAAAGAAGAAAAGATTTCTGACTGGATTTCTGAATGAATAGAAGTTTAAAATAATGAATGAATAGAGTTTTTCTTATCATTTTCAAATTCAGTTTTGATTTTAGTGAATGACATAATTTTTGTTTCTCTTTTTTTCGCTTTTCTCTTTTCATTTCTCAACAAAATTTCTTCAAAAAAAAGATTGGATTTGAATAATTTGGGGGGTTTTTTTTGAAAATAAATGAAGAAAAAAAATTGTTTTCCCCGAAAAGTTGAGAAGAATTTGGAAAAGTTTTGGGTAAAAAGATTAATTTTTCGAGGTTGAGAAACTTAAGGGGCCTAGAAGAGGAAGGGCCTGCGGTCTATCCCGTCCAATCTGCCAAGTTAAGCAGATCTGCCAAGCTAAGCAGATCTGCCAAGTTAAGCAGTTCTGCCAAGTTAAGCAGATCTGCCAAGTTAAGCAGATCGGCCAACGTCGGCGCGGGATAGTCGTGGGTTCGACTTTTGTGGGTTCCCCTCCGAGCGCCCCAGCCCGGCCAATCCGAGTATCATCGGCTACGACAACTACACTTGCTTGTTGAGAAACTTTTGATCAAAGTTAAGAGTTTGATTTTTGTTTTTTGAGAAAAATCTGAAAGAGTTTGGTTTGAATTGGTAAAAGATAGATAGAAAGATAGAAACTTTTTCAAAGCTTTTAGATTCAGAAAAGATTTGGAAGGTTGAAAGGTTGAAAGGTTGAAAGTTAAAAGTTGGAAGTTGGAAGTTGAAAGTTGAAAGTTCAAAAGTTGAAAGTTGAAAGGTTGAAAGTTGGTTTGGGGAAAAAAATGAGAACTTTTTTCCATTTTTGCTTTTTTTTTGAAGACAGAAAGAGCTCTTTAAGAGAACAGAATTACAAAGAAAACAAAACGAATTAAGGAAAAGAAATGATACTTTCAGAGAAAATAGCAAAAAAAGGTTTTCTTTTCCTTTCCTTTTTCGTGGTTTTGGGTGATTTTTCGTCTACACTCTGTCAAAAAAATTATAGACGCACCCTGTTTTTTGCTAGTTTAGAGCCGGATATAAGTGCTAGTCCAGTGAAAAGTATTTTTTCGTTTCTTTAATTTAAAAAAAACCCATGCAAAATGTCAAGTCATTTCACTCATCCAAAGTACAAAGTACTTCGTCTTTTTGAAGTTGGGCTAAAGCAAGGAGGGGCAAGGAGGGCAGCCCAGACTTGAACCCGATTGAAAATGTGTGGGGGACACTCGTTCGAGATGTCTACAAGGGAAACAAGCGATATTCGAGCGTGAATGAACTCAAGAAAGCCATTCAAGTAGCCTGGAATCGGCTCCAGCCAACAGCGCTCCATGACCTTGTCTCTTCGATGCCGAGACGTCTTTTTGAGGTTGGACTAAAGCAACGAGGGGCAAGGAGGGCAGCCCAGACTTGAACCCGATTGAAAATGTGTGGGGGACACTCGTTCGAGATGTCTACAAGGGAAACAAGCGATATTCGAGCGTGAATGAACTCAAGAAAGCCATTCAAGTAGCCTGGAATCGGCTCCAGCCAACAGCGCTCCATGACCTTGTCTCTTCGATGCCGAGACGTCTTTTTGAGGTTGGGCTAAAGCAACGAGGGGCCACACATTATTAATTTATTTGATTTGTGTTGTTATTTTTATTTCTGTTAACTTTTTCTTGATAAAATAAAAGTGCGTCTATAATTTTTTGACAGCTGATAAAACGTTTTTTGTACGATAAAGTACTTTGGATGAGTGAAATGACTTGAAATTTTTGCATGGGTTGTTTTTTTTACATTAAAGAAACTAAAAAATACTTTTCACTGGACTAGCACTTATATCCGGCTCTAAACTAGTAAAAAACACAACAGTAATGTTTTTGACAGAGTGTATTAGTTAAGAAAAGTTTCTATCATTCATCGAATTTCGACTTTTATTTGAATTTTGAGTACTTAAAGATCTCTATAGTTAAAGAAGTAAAGATATTCAGTTAATCCAGAAAAACAAAAAACTATTTTAGATACCTCTATTTTCAGAAGAATCCTCAGGTAATGAATGAAGACGAAATTTCTCCCAGCGAAATTTTTCTTTCAAAGCCATTTCAAAGCCAAAGTCTTGATGAGAAATTGGGATTTGTGAGTAATATTTTGTAGATAGAACGGGAGGTAATGATTTGTGCTCAACAAAAAAAAGAAAAGCTTTTGAATGGATGAAAAGGAAAAAAGAAGGGGGGAGGCCCCGGGGAACAGCAAATCTCTGTGAGCAAATCTGTGGACAAATCTGTGAACAAATCTGCGAACAATCACCTTTTCTCTAGAGGAGATTTTATATAGAAATTTCAAAAAAAAAAAAAAAAAAAAGGAAAACTCTTTCTATAGAGGGGAAATTTTCACAAATTTTCACAATTTTCTCGTTTCAAATTAGGCAAAGTTTTGAAAAGTTTTCAAGGAAGTAAAATCTCAATTTCTTTTTGTAAATGAACATTTTATAGTAGCGACTAGAGTGTTTTCCTCCTTTAGATTGGGTTTTGAATTCTTCGAAAAGCTTTGAGTTGTTCAAAAATCACAATGGCAATCAAGCTTTCGCTGAAAAAAAAGGGGGAAAAAGTATTTATTCCCATTTCGAAATCCCATAAAAATCAACTTCCGAGAACACTTTGTCCAAAAGAGAATTTGAAGGTATTGAAGAAATTGGAGAAAAAAAATGAATGAAATTGAATTGAATTGAATGAACAATATCTCAAGACAATTTCTTTATAACTTTTCAATTATCTTTCTTTAAATATATTGCTTTAAATATTGCTTTAAATATTTAAAACATTATTTAATTATTTCCTAGTAATTTTCCTATATTTTTTATGAAGATTGAGAGAAAAATTCTAGCAAAAGCAAAAAAAGAGATATAAATTGATATGTTTCGTGTGTAAAGAGAATGAAGAAGATGAAGAAGAGGGAGTAGAAGAGGAAGAGGAAGAAGAAGAAGAAGAAGAAGAAGAAGAAGAAGAAGAAGAAAAAAGGAAAAGAAATGAAAAATTAAGTTCAATGAGTATAAAAAGAGAATAAATCTAGATCTAGAGTCCAGAGTATACTAGAAGCCTAGAGTATACTTAATACTAGAAGGAAGAGTAAACTCAAGCTCCCGTGTCACCGAGTAAGTAAGGAATCAGTGAAAGTAGTGGTATTTCACCGTTGCCGAAGCTCCCACTTATACTACACCCCTCAAGACTCTTCACAGAGTCAGACTAGAGTCAAGCTCAACAGGCATCAGCTCTAGATATCTAGAGTCTTTAAATTTTACGAGAAAAAGTCGAAAAAAAAGTTATTTCTTCATCAATATTTAGAAGCCATATCTTTTAAATGTAAATTAATTGTAAAAAATAATTTGAATGATCTGAAATGATCATTTGAAGAATAGTTTGTAAGGGAAAATACAAAAAATTATATTGAACTTGAAAGATTTCCTCTTCTTTGTCTTCTTCTTCTTCTTCTTCTTCTCTCGTCAGAATTTCGAATTTCCAAATTTCTTTTAATGAATCGCTCAAAAACGAAAAATTTTGTTTTCGAAATGACAAAAGAAAAAGGAAAATAAAATCATTTTTGGTCGGAAGAAGTCTAAATATTGAGGGAATTCAAAAGTTATAGAGTAAATTTTTTTTTTGTTTTACCTTTAAAAACCCTCAAAATAGAGTCGATTCTCAAAAAAAAAAAACCTTTAAATTATATAGATACTACAATGTATATATATGTTACGTCCGAATCTGAGGAGACGTCCATCTCCGATCCGGACGTCCGAATCTGAGGAGATTCATTCTCCTCCGAAACGGACGTCCGACTCAGAGATGGACATCCGGATCGGAGATGGACGTCTCCTCAGATTCGGACGTAACATATATATATGTTGTGTCCGATTTAGATTTCCGTCCGATTTAGATTGAACTTATCGCGGACGTCCGATTTAGATTACAGTCTATATCGGACGACTCAATCTAAATCGGACGTCTTATATAGATTGAACAATAATATAAACATGTTTAGTATATGTTCTTAAGCGTTTTCTGTAGTTTTCTGCATTTTCAAAGGTCTTTTATTGAATATTTCATAGTTGGGTTTTCTTTTCGACGCCCGAAAAAGACTTAGTCAAAAGACCTTTGAAAAATGCAGAAAACTACAGAAAACGCTTAAGAATATATATTAAGCATGTTTATATTATTGTTCAATCTATATAAGATTTAGATTGAATCTAAATCGAACGTCCGCGATAAGTTCAATCTAAATCGGACGGAAATCTATACCGGACACAACATATATATATAAATCTCCTCAAATTAAAGGAGTGACTCAAGAATTTGATCCCGATTTAGTCGATTCTTTGTTTTTTTTCGAAGAAAAATAAAGAAGAAACTGTACCAAAAAGTTTTCACAAAGCTGGGATAGATTTTTCTTCTTTTGAAAACAAATTGCGAGATTTGCAAGGGGGAAAAAAGGCAATGGAAACATGGAAACGCGAGAAATATTGCCTTAGTTTTTAATTTAAGAACTTTCAATAAATATTGAAAAGAAAAGAAAAAATTCTCATCATTGAGAGGGATTTTTGAGAAATTTCGATTTAGAAAAGATGATATTTTACTTTTCTAGAACTTGAAAATCTTTTGAAAATCTTTTGAAAATCTTTCTGCCCCCGATCTCCGATCATTCTCCGACTTTTGATCAAACCGACGGAGTTATACATGGGGGAAAAGTCGAGAATTCTCTACAATTTCACCTATCCGTTTTACCATTCAAATTGGGTCCAAAAGCTCTGATAAATGTCCAGAAAAAGTATGTCAAAATGTCAAAATGTCAAAATTTAAATTCTATCCCCTAAAATTACCCAGAAAAACAGCTTTTCGAAAAGAAATTGGTTAAATACAGGGTGGCGCACAATTACCGGCACTCAGTTCAAATTCACATTTTCAACTTTGATCCCCAATCGAAATTCATTGTTTTCTAGTAAAAATGGGTGCGCAAATGGGTTGGGTTGCGCAAATGGGCTGGGGTGCGCAAAAGGGTTGGGTTGCGCAAATGGGCTGGGGTGCGCAAAAGGGTTGGGTTGCGCAAATGGGCTGGGGTGCGCGAATGGGTTGGGTTGCGCAAATGGGCCGGAGTGTGCAAAGAAAAGAAAGCTAGCATTTGTCCCACTGCCGAATTTTTAGAAGCTTTGTTCATTTTGATCAAAAGAATCAGACGAGTTTATATGTTCTTTGAGACAAAAAAAGAAGATATTCAGTCATCTGATCAAATATCCCAAAGAGAGATGAATAATTTCATTTATTTTCCCCTCCCACTTTCAGCTTTTTAGCTGAATATCTTTCTTTGCTTTCTTTCTAATATTTTTTCTTTCGTTTAATCGTTTAATCAGAAAAATAGCTCAGCTCAATTCGGCGTCAGAGAATCTGCAAAAAATGAGTATTTTTCGTGAAAATTCTTTTCAATAAGTAAAGTAGTAAAGAGAAATATTTGCAATTTGCAATTTCTCTCAAAAAAGCAAAGAAAATACGTTATTTCAAAGCGGAAATTAATGCTTTTTTTTGAAAAAAACACTCTTAGATTTATAATGATGATTTTAATACAGTCGAACTTTAAGATAACAAAAAACTCGGGATCGAGAACTTCGATAGAACTTAAAATGTGCCTCAAATTTTCTGAAGAAGAAGAAGAAGAAGAAGAAGAAGAGGAAATTTTTCAAGTTCAATATAATTTTTTGTATTTTCCCTTACAAACTATTCTTCAAATGATCATTTCAGATCATTCAAAATATCTAAATAAAAGATATGGCTTCTAAATATTAATGGAGAAATTTGAGGGGAAAATGAGGCCAAAATCTCTCTCAAATCTGGCTAATCTATAATGAAAACAAAAAAAAGGAAGTTGATTGCAAAAATTTTGTTTTAGGTGAATTGTCCTTTGATCGACTACTGGAATAGCATCAACAAAAGGCTTACTGAATCATAAAAGTAATTATGATGAGAAATATTCGATATGAGTAAATATGGGGGAAATGAATCAAGCCTAGATGGATTTGCAGAAATTTGAGAAAAGCTACAGCACATTGAAAGAGTCTGGATTGTGGCAAAAGAACTTCTTTACAAAGCAATAAGTATTTAAAAGTGTCTCTGGGGTAACTGTTATCCTCCAAAATCCTAATTTTCGAAAATTCAAGTTTTCAAAGATTTATCTGTAGGTTTTCTGTAAGTCACTCTTTTTTCTGTTGTCTGTTAGTCTTTCTGTTTTTCTGTTTTCTGTCTGTAGGTTGTCTGTAAGTCACTCTTTTAGTCTATATGTCGTAGCCGATTATGAATTTCAGCCGATTATGAATTTCAGCCGATTATGAATTTCAGCCGCTTATGAATGAGTGGGATCTAGGCGCGTCCAACAATCAAGCGTTTGGTATCATTCAACGCAGAACCATTGATAATTATGTTCAATTTTTGAAATTAGAAAGATTAGATAAAAAGAAAAGAATTTACGGGGCTTCAAAGTTTTCTCTCAAAAACAAACAGCTTTTTTTTGGCCCTAATTTTTTCTCTTTTTATCTAATCTTTCTAATTTCAAAAATTGAACATAATTATCAATGATTCTGCATTGAATGATACGAAACACTTGATGGTTGGACGTGCCTAGACCCCACTCATTCATTGATTTCAATATGGTACAGATTTGGTTGATTCATTATTGATTCATTATTAATTTATTATTCATTCATTATTCATTCATTATTCATTCATTATTCATTCATAATCGATTCATTATTCATTCATTATTCATTCATTATCCACTCATTATTCATTCATTATTCATTCATTATTCATTCATTATTCTTTCATTATCCATTTCATAATCGACTGAAATTCATCATCGGCTACGAAATAAGAATTTTTTAAATCTCACAGATAATTTCTCTAAATAATATAGTCGATAAAATTGTGCTTTTGAATTTAGGTCAACATTTTTTTTACTTGCTAATTTCTTATTTCCAATCTTTACACTGTATAGATAAGTTTCCATTCCACTTTATCACTTCTTAAGCTTCCGAAAAAGCGCATTCTCTAAAAGAAATTTCCCTTCTTTTTCTTTCAAAAATTCTCTTGAGATTTCGTTTTTCTTAATTTGTTTGCAGAATCATATCGAAATTATGTTCTTTATTTAAAATTTGGAGAATTTTCGAGTGAAGAGGATTTCCCAAGGGATTTCTCTTGATTGATTCGATTGTTTGAAATTGTGTGAAATGCTAAAATTGAGATTTAGGTTTTTGGGGGATTTCTGGAAAGAAAATGCGGGGAAAGTGTTCGAATTGGAGGAAAATAGAGGGAAACGATTATAGGAGATGAAAAATGGGGGAAATGAAGAAAGCTTACAAAGGTTTTTCGACGAGAACAATTTGAGATGGAACACGAACAAGAAAACGATCCGTTATTTTAGCTAAATGTACTGCAAGCTTCAATTTGAAGCTGTTTTAGCAGTGATTAAAGTAGATCGGTTCATCAATGATTGGTATCAATGATTTGTCAGGCTTGAGATCGACTTTTCAGGCCGATTTCAACCTTGAGGATCCAAGCAGAGAATCCGTTTAAAGGCATGTCGAATTTGTCGAAAAATGGAGCCAAAATTTTTGAGCATACTGGGGCCGAGAAAGCAAGGGAGGGCTCAGTTGACGGATAAGAAAAAAAGCAAAAAGCGAAGCCCCTTACCCCAGACCCGTATGCCAGATGGAGAGCGATTGTGCACGCGCACAAGGAGCACCCCGTCCGTCAAGAAATTCAGCTGTAAATTTGTACCCTTGAGTTTACGGAGTCGCGAATCGATTGAAGCTATATATTTTATTGAGTCTACGAGCTTGAAACTATTGGAACAATTGGATAAACCCATCTACTTTAATCATTTCCACATAAAATCTCATCAAGAACATCAAGAACATCAAGAACATCAAGATCCGATTGGAATCGGTTTTTTTTGAGTTTCTGATGCTGCCATCTCTTCAACGGTTAAATAAAACAGATAATCTTCAACTTAACTAATAAATATAATTGTTGATGAGTTTCTAAAAAGTGACCAAAACTTCAACTTTTCGGTCAGCGTTCAAAAATCGAAATTCCCGGGGGTATTGGCTTCGAAAAACTCCCTGGGGATCGATAAGTGTAAAAATAAAAAGATAAAAGGGCTAAAAAGCTATATGATGAAGATTTTAATGGAGAAAAGAGAAATATCAAATTCATGATCTGAAATAAGGAAGGCTTTTGCTTTTGCAGAAAAGACATTATCAAGACATTAAAGTGCAAAAGAAAAGAAAGGGATCTCGATTTTTTTTCTTTTGAACCTTTTTTTGAACCTTTTTGAACCAGTTTCCATTTTGGGGAAAAGACAAAAAAAGCGACACACTTCCGGCATTCAACTATCATTTTTCAAAAAAAGAGTCTTATAAAACCCTCAATTCTTTTTCGTTTAGAGAATGGCTACGCAAAGATTCATCTCTTCATCTTTAAGCTTTAAGTTTATACATGAACTTTGTGCTCTCACAAACAAGCGCTTGCTGGTGTAAATCAGAAAGAAAAGAAAAGTAAAATCGTTTAAAGAATGAAATAAAATGAAATGAAATGAAATAAAATGAAATAAAATGAAATAAAATGAAATAAAATAAAATGAAATAAAATGAAATAAAATGAAATGAAATGAAATAAAATGAAATAAAATGAAATAAAATGAAATAAAATGAAATAAAATGAAATAAAATGAAATAAAATGAAATGAAATAAAATGAAATGAAATGAAATAAAATGAAATAAAATGAAATGAAATAAAATAAAATGAAATGAAATGAAATAAAATGAAATAAAATAAAATAAAATGAAATAAAATGAAATAAAATGAAATAAAATGAAATAAAATGAAATGAAATAAATGAAATGAAATGAAATAAAATGAAATAAAATGAAATGAAATAAAATAAAATGAAATGAAATGAAATAAAATGAAATAAAATAAAATGAAATGAAATGAAATAAAATAAAATAAAATGAAATGAAATGAAATAAAATGAAATAAAATGAAATAAAATGAAATAAAATGAAATAAAATGAAATAAAATGAAAACCTCAATTCCTTCCCCTTTAGAAATGGCTAAAAAAGGATAAACCTCTTTAACTTTAAGCTCATTTTATGCGTGAACTTTGTGCTCTCATAAACGAGCGCTTGTTGACCGAATAAAGAATAAATTAAAAAGAAAGAAAGAAAGAAAGAAAGAAAGAAAGAAAGAAAGAAGAGAAAATAAAAGAAAAGAAGAATCTTTTTTAAAAAATGAATCTCAAAGATCAATCTTTGCAAGTAGAAGTAGAAGAAAGCAAAAAGAAAATGAAAAGAAAATGAAAAAATGCAATTTGATCTGAAACTCTTGAGGAAAGAAAGTCGATAAAATTTGAAGAAACATTTTTAAAAGGTTTATTCTTTTCAATTATACCTTTTAGGAGTCAAAATTTCTTCTGAAAACTTTCCCAGTCATATTTTTAGGAGAATTTATTGACACGCAATGCGTACGCTCAAAAACGTATGCTCAAAAACGTATGCTCAAAAAAAAATTAGCTTCAAACAGAAGAAAATATAATATAATATAGTTGTTTTTGTTGGTGACAAAGAATTCTACAAGAAGTAACCAATGATTAGGTTAATTTCAAGTAATCAATCGTTCAAGTAATTAAGTAATTATATTGTAATTATATTGAGTGCCTTTTACGGCGTATTGAAACATCTAGAACTAAACATAAATCATTTCAAATAATCGTCATTCTTTTCTACGCATTGAGCTCATTTTATTAGTGAAAATCTCTCTTATATCAGTGATTCTGATAGATTGAAATCATTTGGTTATGAAACGTTACACCAACGCCGCCTTATCATTGATGGAATGCTTTAAAATATCATTAGTGGAATGCTTATCATTAGTGGAATGCTTATCATTAGTGGAATGCTTTAAAATTGTTAAAGGCATTCATCCCGACCATTCATCCCTTTTTTTTCTGGTTTCTTTGAATTTGGCTCTCTACGTGGCGCCTCCAGAAGAGGGCCTTTCCACAGACGCCAACCTTCTGTTTCCTCTAAAAGCTCCCACAGTTTCTTTTTTAATCAAGTTATTAAATTGTGGAACCTTTCATTCGTGATATTCCTCTGTCTACTAGAGCTGTCTACTAGATCATCTACTAGATCATCTACTAGATCTGTCTACTAGAGCTGTCTACTAGATCATCTACTAGATCATCTACTAGATCTGTCTACTAGAGCTGTCTACTAGATCATCTACTAGATCATCTACTAGATCTGTCTACTAGAGCTGTCTACTAGATCATCTACTAGATCATCTACTAGATCTGTCTACTAGAGCTGTCTACTAGATCATCTACTAGATCATCTACTAGATCTGTCTACTAGAGCTGTCTACTAGATCATCTACTAGATCTTTTTTTTTTTGTTTTAAACCCAAAGAATATAAAATATTCAAAAGCCAAAGCCATATTCAATAGCTAAAGTGATAAAGGGGAATTTCAAACAATACGAATGCGCGAACAGTTTACCTTTGCCAGATTACGGTTTGGCAAACTCATTGTGAGTAGGTAAATGTTTAAATATAGTTTATAAAAAATGTTTTTAGCATTTACTTTCAATAAATTTATAGATATAAACAAAAGAAAAGATCACTCACAACAGTCTCCGTCCATTCAGCAAGTGATGGCCGTCTTCCTCTAGACATTCCTCTGCCGGATGAAGATATTGTCGACATCATTTCTTCGCTTAAAATTGATGAATTCGGAGGATGATGATTGGAAAATGAAGCGAGAACCTCTTCCTGAAACATTTTTGGGTTTTCATTTTTGAGAAACATTATAGAGGATCTGCTTGTCTTTGTTTAAAGTCTTTGTCTTCTTGTCTTCTACGTCTTGTATTCATTTTGCTCATTTTGTATCAACTCTAACTGATCGCAAATCATTTTGTTGCATTTACACCTCAGTCATCGTATGCCAGAGAGCAAAAAGTGTTAAAGAAGTTTTCAAAGATTTCAAATTACTCTTCTGGATTTCAAAGCACTTCTGGATCAAAGCCAGAAGAGTTTAATTATCAATTGAAAGCTTTTTCCAATCTTATAACTATAACATCAAATAGCTGGGTGGATCAAACCTGTTGAATCACAGGTAATGACGGTCGGCGACGATCCGATTTTCGGCGACTCTCCGCCAATGAGCTGAAAAGTTAATTTGAAACTTTTTTTTTCCTTTAAAATAAGAGTTATTATTTTGTTTAAACTCACAAAGCACAACTACTTCTGCGCAACGAGAAAACATTCATAACAGCTTTAGGGAAAAGAAGAAGATTCTTTCCACTTTCTTCTTTCAAAGAATTTAATGATAAACGAGATGGAGATGTCATTTTGAAGGTACTGTATAGTAAATAGAGGAAGATAGTAAAATGAGTACTGTACTGTATAGTAAATAGAGGAAGATGGTAAAATGAGTACTATACTGTATAGTAAATAGAGGAAGATGGTAAAATGAGTACTGTACTGTATAGTAAAATGTATAGTAAGGTTTGAAGGTACTGTATAGTACTTTTGAAGGTACTGTATAGTACTTTTGAAGGTACTGTATAGTAAATAGAGGAAGATAGAGATCTTTGTTTTAAGAAACAAGAATGAAATGGAATCGAATGGAATCGAATGGAATCGAATGGAATAGAATCGAATGGAATAGAATAGAATGGGATGGAATAGAATAAAATAGAATAAGACAAGGAAAAGAAAGCTGAAAAGAAAGCTGAAAGATAGGGTCAGATCCAAACTAATTACTATTGCAAACAAAAAAAAAAAAAAAGAATTCGAATTTTATGAGTTTGATTCCAAAGTGAAGACGAATTTGAGGGTTTCTTTCTTAAAATTTGATGAATGTATCAAGAATTGAAGTCAACAGAAAATTGAGGCAATTGCGGCAATTGAGGCAAATTTCAATAATGGGAAAGAGAATTTGGGGATGAAATAACAGCTTTAGATGATGAAGTTTCAATCAATGCCGAATAGGTGAACCAAATAGTGGTTTGAGTGTCGAGTTCCAGAAACTAGTTGATAGATAAATAGGGAAATTTTCGTGAATTCGATTCTCTTGAAGTCATAAATGATAAGGGAAGATTTTGTGTGGCGTTGAATGGCAAATTGAGAGAGGAGAAAGCGCTTGAAATTCGAAGAAAAGCAAAAAAAAAGGGAAGAAGGGAAGAAGGGAAGTCAAAGGGTATTCCTTTTAGAACATCGAGAAGACCCATGGGAGCCGAGATCCTTTCCACATTCTCTTTCTTTTCTCTTCAAAATCTTTCTTTCTTTCTTTCTTTCTTCCTTTCTTTCTTTCTTTCTTCCTTTCTTTCTTTTTTTTCTTTTTTCTTTCTTTCTTTCTTTCTTTCCTTCTCTCTTTCTTTCTCTCTCTCTCTTTCCTTTCTTTCTTCTTTCATCCAAATTTCAAAGCTTTTCCTCATCCTTTTCTTCCGCATAACGTGATCGGTGCGCGGGAAATTTGGATTCCCAAAAAGAATTGAGAAATGAGAGGTGAAGATCGAAGACTTTTCCCTTGAATTCAATCGAAATTTAACCTAAAAATCTTCCTCAAATCTTTCTCGATTCACTTTTTCTTACTTTTACCTCGATTTTCTCCCTTTTACATAAAAAAATGAAAGGTTTTTAGAGAAATCGGCATGGAAAATGATGGATTGGGGAATTGTTTTGACTGCCAGGTTTTCATCATTTTTCTGTTTTTCCTTGAAATTTGAGAAGATGATGTGAAAATGCATGATTTGTCGTATTTTGGAGAAATTTCGATTGATCATTCGATTCGAAAAACATGATCATCCGTTTTAACATGATCATCCGTTGTAGCATGATGATCCGTTTTAGCATGATGATCCGTTTTAACATGATGATCCGTTTTAGCATGATGATCCGTTTTAACATGATGATCCGTTTTAGCATGATAACCCGTTTTAACATGATCATCCGTTTTAACATGATCATCCGTTTTAGCATGATGATCCGTTTTAGCATGATGATCCGTTTTAACATGATAACCCGTTTTAACATGATAACCCGTTTTAACATGATAACCCGTTTTAACATGATAACCCGTTTTAACATGATAACCCGTTTTAACATGATAACCCGTTTTAACATGATCATCCGTTTTCTCTTTCTGGACCGATAAACGCTAGTCTTCTAGCGAAATCAAGATTTTCTTGATGTCACTAAGAAAATAAGTTCGCCAGAAAAAATCGAAAAGCATGCACAAAATTTGAAAACTATTTTGCATTGATCGTTTGCTCGAATAAACGAATCCCTTCTGGCAAAGCAGTTTCACTATAAAAAGCACGTTAATTATCGATCATTTATCTAGATTTCCTTTAGCCTAAAAGACTTCAAATCCTTCTCGATTTTCATCGACTTGGTTGAAATTTTAATTTTCTCAAACATTACAAAGCTCATATAAATGCGGAGAATCGTAAAAATGGTTAAAAATGGTTAAAAATTATTGTAAAGGTTGAGAGAATTGGGAGAAAGGGAAAAGTGAGGCAGTTTAGAGTAAACACATTCTAGAAACATTCTAGAAACATTCTAGAAACATTCTAGAAAAACATTCTAGACAAATTCTAGAAACAAAGTATCCTTTCTTTCTTTCTTTCTTTCTTTCTTTCTTTCTTTCTTTCTTTCTTTCTTTCTTTCTTTCTTTCTTTCTTTCTTTCTTTCTTTCTTTCTTTCTTTCTTTCTTTCTTTCTTTCTTTCTTTCTTTCTTTCTTTCTTTCTTTCTTTCTTTAAAATGAAACTAAAAACGATGAGTATTCACGGATTTCTAATAGACAATCATCTTTTTATTTAAAAAGAATCATGAAAACAAGGCTGGATCGCGTGTCAAATTCACATAAAATTCCATGAGGTTTAAATACGGAAAAGGCTTGTGAAACGGAAAAGGCTTGTGAAAAGGGAAAGGGAAATCGTTTCATTTGGTGGTAATTTCCAGAAGATCGTCTCATTTGCGAATTCGTGAAGAAAAAAGAAAAGGGGAACAGATGGTCGAAATTGAATGCAGTGGACATTGTTTATCGGACAATTTGATAAGCAAACAAAAATTAGAGATTGTGCTACTCTTGTTTAATGTAAAGGTGTCTATATTTTGGAGAACTAATGCAAAGGGCAATTTCTATTTGATGTTATAGTTATAAGATTGGAAAAAGCTTTCAATTGATAATTAAACCCTTCTGGATTTGATCCAGAAGTGCTTTGAAATCCAGAAGAGTAATTTGAAATCTTTGAAAACCCTCTTTGAAAACTAATGCAAAAGGCAATTTCATTAGATCATCCCAATTTTTGTCACATTGACTAAGTCATTTGATTTGATATTTGATGAGGATCAAATATCACCAAAATCGAGCTGATCAAATGAAAAACTCGTTACAATAGTTCTCGAAACTAAAACTAAACTAGTTACAATAGTTCTCGAAACTATTAGGTTGGCAAGTTATAAACGATCGTTTTTTGGTAATGTGTTTTCTGAAAAAACGGCTTATCCAATCAAAAAACGGTTTAGGATGATCTAATGAAATTGCCCTTTGCATTAGTTCTCCAAAATATAGACACCTTTACATTAAGCAAGAGTAGCACAATCTCTAATTTGATTCAAAAGCCCTATCCTTAATCTACAAAATGGCTTTTTTGAATTTTTGAAAAATCTTTTATTTTAGAAATTTTTCAGGCATTTTAATGTAAGAGTTGAAAATGCTGTTTTCTAGCATTCATGAGCTATTAGATTTTTGAGCTATTTTTGAGCTATTTTTGAGTGATTGCATACTTTTTAAAATAAAATGCTTCATCGGATTAAATAGTTTCCCAAAAAACGTTCAGAACAATCGAATCTTCGGAAGGTTGATTTTTAAATTAGGCTCAAAATGCACTTTTGTGCTAATTTAATCCATTTTCGTTTGAATTTAAGCAAGATTTCAAAAAAAAAAGATTAAAAAAAGATTAAAAGAAAGAGAACGGTTCGATCGATTCGATTTTTCTGAACGTTTTTGGGAAACTATGTAATCCGATGAAGCGTTTTGATTTTTAAAAGTATTCAATCACTCAAAAATAGCTCAAAAATCTAATAGCTCATGAATGCTAGAAACCAGCATTTTCAACTCTTACATTAAAATGCCGGAAAAAGTTCTAAAATAAAAGATTTTTCAAAAATTCAAAAAAACCAATTTTGTAGATTAAGGATAGGGCTTTGAATTAAGCAAACCGTTTTTTGATTGGATAAGCCGTTTTTTCAGAAAACACATTACCAAAAAACGATCGTTTATAACATGCCAACCTAATAAAAGCTTAAATGGCTTTGATTTCTAAACTAAATTCCTTTTAGAAAAGCGTAAATGTCTTTGATTTTCTATCGTAATTCATTAAAGAAAAAAAGCTACAATAAGATTCTTTGAAGAAGATTTCTGTAAACAAAAGAATGTAGCCACTGATTTATGGATATGAAAGCAAAAAAAGGAACCATATTGGAACCGAGTTCCTGGCAGGAACCATATTGGAACCGAGTTCCTGGAAGGAACCATATTGGAACCATATTGGAACCATATTGGAACCATATTGGAACCATATTGGAACCATATTGGAACCATATTGGAACCATATTGGAATCATATTGGAATCATATTGGAATCATATTGGAATCATATTGGAATCATATTGGAATCATATTGGAAAAAACCAAAAGACAAGATCATACGTTGAATTCCTTTAGTTTCACAAGGAAATTGTTTTGCAAAAGTTGCAAAAGTTTCCCGATTGCCAATAATGGACACACTTTAGCATTTTCAAGTGCAAATCTTTACGAAACCGGTTTAATTTTGCAAAAATGGAACTTCAAAATTGCAAAAAAAAAATGGATGGCACTTAAGGAGAAAAAGAAATCGCAAAGGAATTTGCATAGATGAGGGGAAAATTTGCATTTAGCCGGTTTGAAGAATGGGGGAAAAAGGGGGAGAAAAGGCAGATCTGTAAAACAGAAAGATCTCCTGAAAAGAGAAAAGATCTCCTGATAGCCACGAAAGGCATTTCAAATCGGAAAATCGAGTGAATTTCGGTTTACGATGAGGAATTTGTCGAATGCACCTTCTGAGACGTTCAAAAAAATTCGAAAATGAAGAAAATCCGCTTCATAATGGGAAAATCGCCATAGTGCGTACTAATGACGTATAGTTTCTTTGGATCTTCACCAAATTATTTGTAAAACAGTAACGACTACGCGGCTGTACGTCGAAAATAGCTGTAATAAACGAGTTTGTTTAACGCTTATCAACTATTTCAGCTTATATCGGATTGGTGAATTGAAAACTGCGGGCTATTGTCATATGTGACAGTTTGAGCACTTTCCTCAAAAGAAACCCATTTTGGTGTCAATGGAAAAGTTGTAGAGAATCAAAAATCAAGCTTATATCCAAATTTTCAGAACGATTCAAAAACTGGTTTTCAAGAAATGCCAAATTTACGAATTTTCACCAAAATTTGCATTTTAAGCGAAACTACTGAGTGTATCTTTTTGGAAATTTGGATATAAGCTTCATTTTTGATTCTCTACAACTTTTCCATTGACACCAAAATGGGTTTCTTTTGTAGAAAGTGCTCAAACTGAGACATCGGACATCTCCAGTCCTCGATTTTTGAGTCTCACACTTGTCTCAGACACAAATCAAAACCCTACCACGAAAGAGGAATCCGCAAATTGCCTGTAAAATCGGCAGAAGTCGTCAATAATAATGGAAATTATTTGGAAGGAATTGATGGTTTTATGTTGAATAAATTTTAGTTCAAAATTGGAAATTTATGAAAATGTTGAAATCCGCATTTCTTATCCGGATTTCAACATTTTCATAAATAGCTCAGAGCTGATAAGCTGACTGGCTCAGCTGGCTTCACTTTCATAAATAGCTTAGTCTAATATCTCCGAGCTTATCGACGTCACTTTCATAAATAGCTTAGCCTAATATCTCAGTGCTTATCGGCTTAGCTTATTTAGCTTATTCAGCGTCAGTGAAATCAATGTAAAAACAAAAGACTTACCAACATTTGAAATATTCAGCCAGTTTTCAAATAAGAGTCAAAAATGAATAATTATTCGGGAAAAGTTTAAGAAGAAATCTCGACAGCTATCCACCGACATTTATCCATTAAATAAGAATTTCTTTTATAGAGAAAAATGAGAGAAAAATGAAAAGAAGTGCTTGTCCTTTGAAGTATTTACAATATTACATCAAAAGAAATCGAAAAGAATCAAATATTCGAGTATCTAAGATGAGTTTTGAAGAGTGATAGAAATTTGGGTAGATTGTAAATAGATTGTAAATTTGGGTAGATTGTAAACCGACCAATTTCTGCCGAGTGTCACTGTTGTCACGTATCGTTTCTCGTCTTTCGATTGGAAAACGTCTGAAATTTCTTTTTTGTTTTTTTTTCTTTATTTTAACAATTTCAATAAAAATAATGTTTACAAAATCTTTTTTTCAACTAGCAAATGAATTTCCCCCAAAGTTGAACTCTTTTGAACCAAAACCAAAGAACTCTTTTGTTCTTTTGAAGAGATTTAGAACAGGTAATTGAAGATTGAAGTTGGAATTCTCGAAAGAATTCGAAACTCGAAAGAAGAATTCGCAAATCATTTTTATAGTCACTTATCTCAAAAAAAAAAAGAAAAGAATCCACTTCAAAGAAATTGGATTTTTTTTTTTTGAGAAAAACATCCGAACAAATTTGATTTAAAGTACTTTAGTCGTTGAGAAATGGTTGAGATTTGGATTGGGATTGGTTAGATCATAGTTTTAAGGCTAAATAAAGCACAAACTTTGTGTGGCTCTTTGAGGCTAATTTTCTTTCTTCATTATCCTAATAACATTCGATCATTTCCTCATTTAAAACAACTCGAAAAATTCTATTCATTTTAATTCCATTCGATAATTTGATTGATTTTATATTTGATGTTTGGGATTTCGACAAATCAACGACAAATCCGATTCAAAGTAATTTGAGCGTTGAAGAAATGGTTGGGATCGGGATTGGGATTGGGATCGGGATTGGGATTGGGATCGGGATTGGGATTGGGATTGGGATCGGATTGGGATTGGGATTGGGATTGGGATTGGGATTGGGATTGGGATCGGATTGGGATCGGGGATTGGGATTGGGATTGGGATTGGGATTGGGATCGGGATTGGGATTGGGATCGGGATTGGGATTGGGATCGGGATTGGGATTGGGATTGGGATTGGGATTGGGATTGGGATTGGGATTGGGATCGGGATTGGGATCGGGATTGGGATTGGGATTGGGATTGGGATTGGGATTGGGATCGGGATTGGGATTGGGATCGGGATTGGGATTGGGATCGGGATTGGGATTGGGATTGGGATTGGTTAGATGATAGTTATAAAGCCAAAAAAAGCACAAATTCTGTGTGCTTTTTGAGGCAATTTTCTTTCTTTATCGTAATACCACTGAATTAATGCCAATCAATTAAAACAACAACAAATTGCAATCGGCTTTTCCATTTCTCTATTTCCAATTTGGACACTTTCATCACCAATCAGTTCAACAAAGGCTCGTCAATAGCGGTGAGCAAAATTCGAATGATATTCGACTTCAAAACGGACATGTAACTTGGCAAGTTTAAGAGAATTTTTATTCGTTTTTTATAATAAAGAGTGATCGCGAAACTTCTCAACTTTCGGAGCACCAACTTTGGAAAGAGCATGAAACTGTGGCTGAACTTGCGGAAGAGATCTTGCAGAAGATCCATAAGGTTAGAGATCTTCAATTTCTCTGGTTAGAGATCTTCAATTTCTTCGCGATAAGTGATTTTTGAGAAATTGGTGTCACATTCTCTGACCGACACTATGCAAAGGTAGACGTGAGAGAAATTTTTTTTCCATATTGTGACAGAGGACTACGGAGTATTATATTAGACAACAGAAAGCGTTGAGTCTGGTGAACAAACATCAGCATCAGTCTGGAGAACAAGCATAAGCCAAGGCCAGAGATGCATTAAAAGAGGTTCATCTGGTGGCATATCAAAGGAATTATTTACTGGGAATTCTTGAATGAAGAGAGGAGACTTATCACAATAAGTGATTCGTTGAAAAAAATCCACAAAGCAATCAAGGGAAAAGATTTGCTTTGAAAGGGTCCAACATGACACTGCTCACCAACATACTGAACTGAAAAACTGAATCGCTGACAAAGGCACAGACTTGGCTGGGACTACCTCTTACTCTCCTGAACTCCAGCTTACTCTCCTGAACTTTTTCCCTTTCGATTATCATTTATTTCATTTTGTAACGAGGTGCCAAAGACGAAATTGAGGTCAAAAATTCGTTAGAAATTTTCTTTTCGTTAAACTAAGGATTTTCTACAAAAAGTCTGCTAGTAAAATGAGTGAAAACCATCGAAAATCTTGATTCACTTTTATATTAAAGAAATTTGATTTTAAAAATAGTAGATTTATGAAATGTTCTTATAGATTATCGAATTAAATCAAAATGAAAGCTTTTTATGAAAGGCATTTTTGTGAAAAGCATTAATAATGATTCTAAATTGATTTGATAATAAAGAAAGAAATAAAGAAAGAAAGAAATAAAGAAAGAAAGAAAGAAAGAAATAAATAAAGAAAGAAAAAAAGAAATAAAGAAAAAAAGAAATTTCAAAAAATCGGAACACCTTTGGTGCAAGATTTGCAAATCAAATTTCTCTCAAATTTTGAGGCTTTTGGGGTTGATTTTTGAGAGTTTCTTGGCAAAAAAAAAAGAAAAAATTCACTGAAAGAACAAGACAAATATGTAAATTTGGAAAAAAAAAAAGATGGAGAAACTGATTGAATAGATGGACTCTTGAAAGGGGAAAAAAACTGACAAAGAGGACAAAAGATGTCAATTGGGAAATTTGTCCTATTTAAGGACAAATTTCCATTCAAAGGACAATTCCTTTGAATGGATAATCAAGATAATCAAAGATAATCAAAGAAAAAACGACAGAAATGGGGGAAATGTCGACTCGATTTAGTGACTTACCGTAAAAGTTGGTATTAGTTGAAATGATTGTGAAAAACAATCGTTTAGATCTTTTCTTTCAATCTTCTCTAACAATTTCACCTGAGTAAAGTTCAACTTTAAGGAAACTTTAAGGAAACATTCATTCAAATGTTTCATGTAAAAGAAATTTGGGAAATTTGGGAAATTTGGGGAAAGGCGGTGACCCTGTCTCTGCTCACCATTCCCACCCTTCCCCACCCCAATATGCATGCATAATTTCCTCTTCATCCCCCCAGCTATTCCCCCCATTTGGAGCGATTTATGGCCAACTCTAGGGAAAATCAATTCAAGCTTTCGGGAATCTCTCAATTTGATAAATGACTTTATTTGAAAAGTCGAGAATTAAGAAATGAAAGGATAAAGAGCGAATGAGTTGGGATTTTTTGTGTTATATTGTTACTTTAAAATAATATTAAACTAATAGAAATGAAGAAATGAAGATATGAAGAGATAGAAGTAGATAAAAGTAGATAGAAGTAGATAGAAGTGATAGAAGTAGATAGAAGATAAAAGATAAAAGATAAAAGTAGATACGAGTAGATACGAGTAGATAAAAGCCGATACAAGTAGATAAAAGCCGATACGAGTAGATAAAAGTAGATAAAAGTAGATAAAAGTAGATAAAAGTAGATAAAATATAAAAGATAAAAGCCGATACAAGTAGATAAAAGCTTTGAATTAAGTGATGGTGTATATGAAAGAAAACTGACCTTTTAATCTCCGATATCGTCCCGGTAAAGAAGCCATTTACAAAAATATTTGAAAGATATTAAGAAATATGCAAGCAAGAATGCGTGCCCTTATCTGTAAGTGGAAAGGAATGTTTGCTTGACCTTTGACACGAGAATTGAAAGGGGAAGACCAAGAAGAAGAGATCAGGAAGAAGAGATCAGGAAGAAGAGATCAAGAAGGGATCAAGAAGAAGAGAAGAAGAGGTTATTTAGGTAGGAATTTGAGAATTTGTAGATAGAATTTGAATCGAATATGGATAGAAAATGGATGAAAAGAAAGCTTGAAATGGGGAGGGCGGAAAGATGTGTCATAACCCTCCCTTTTCCCCTCTTTTCTCAAATTTCATCGACACGATAAGGTGATCGAAATGGCTCTTCGTGAATCGGGGAATTCTCATTTCGAGCCTTTCTTAAAGAGAGATCATAGACTGGATTCGATAAAGATATTCGAAAGAATAGCAAATCTTAATTGGGAACGGGTTTGCCGGCAATTTTCATCTAGCTCAGTATCTTTAAGTTTCTTTATAGCATATAGTTTGTTTCAAAATGTAGTTTGTTTGAAAGTTTGTTTGAAAGTTTGTTTGGAAAGTGCTTTTTTTTTGAAAGTTCAAATCTTTGTACTTGTAATATGGTAAACTCGAATTCTGTGAATTCAGGAAACTATTTCAGCTTTGAATTCAGCTTTGAATTCAGCTTTAAATTCAGCTTTAAATTCAGCTTTGAATTCAGCTTTAAATTCAGCTTTGAATTCAGCTTTAAATTCAGCTTTGAATTCAGCTTTGAATTCAGCTTTGAATTCAGCTTTAAATTCAGCTTTGAATTCAGCTTTGAACTCTTCTAGTATTTTGTATTCTCAAGCTTTTTTTGACTCTTATCTTTTAATCTTTTAAGGAACGGGTTTGCGGGAAAATTTTATCTAGCTCACAGTATTTTAAAGTTTCCTTTTACCATTCCATGTAGCTTCCTTTTACCATGTAGCTTCAAAAGTGTAGCTTCAGTGTAGCTATTTTAAAGCCGAATATTTATACTTGTTATACGATAAACTCGAATTCCCTACATTCAGCAAACTATGAGATTTGAATGGTGACTTTTCTAGAATTTGATTTTCTAGAAATTCTAGTTTCTAGAATTTGATTTTCTAGAAATTCTAGACTCTAGAATTTGATTTTCTAGAAATTCTAGATTCTAGAATTTGATTTTCTAGAAATTCTAGATTCTAGAATTTGATTTTCTAGCTTTTTCTCAAGCTTTTTAACTTTTATCTTTTATCTTTTACTAATCCAAATTCAAGAATCAATTTCCCTTCATTTCAAATCAATTCCAAGTGTCATACAAAAAGAAAAAAACTTAGAATCATTTGTTGGGAGGGGGGAAGAGGTTGAATCAGAGCAAAAGACCCATCAAAACGCAAATATTTGTTGAAAGAATGTCCATGAATCAAAATTGCAAAAAAAAGGGAAAAAGAACACCTTGATACATCAAAATCATTCAAAAATATCATCTTGTTTAAAACAAAATTTTATTTAATCAAAAACTTACCGCTTTCAAGTTCTTCAGGGATTGGATCGTTTAGTGAAGAATAAGAAGCCGAAAATATGGGAGAACTGTGGCGTTGTGATCGGATGAGGCGTCGGGTTGTCTGAAATTTGAGAAAAATTGAGAGGAAATGAAAATAAAAGGCATTTTATCGAGTTATATATTGTAAAAGATTTCAATCTGATTATTTATTATGTTATTTTTAAATTTTGAGACTTTCTCTCACTTGATTCAAGTAAACTATTAGAAATTTCAATAGAAAGTTTAATAGAAAGTTTAATGAAAAGTTTAGAAGATAAGATCTTAGGAAGAGGCTTTTAATAAGAGGCTTTACTTTAAAAATGTTGTGATCTTCAAGATTTTTGAGATCAATAAGCTTTTATCAAGGATTTTTTTTAAACATTTACCGATATTTTAAGATATGTCAAAGGGAGATAGAGTTTAGAATCGAAAAAAGAAACATAAAGGTGATAAAAAGCTAAAGAAAAGAGAAGAAGAAGAAGAAGAAGAAGAAGAAGAAGAAGAAGAAGAAGAAGAAGAAGAAGAAGAAGGAAGAAGAAGAAGAAGAGGAAGAAGAAGAAGAAGAAGAAGAAGAAGAGGAAAAGCAAGATCAATAAGGAAATTTCTTGTATTTTCCCTTACAAAATATTCTTCAAATGATTATTTAAAGACAGAGCATTAAAATCGAAGGAATCGAAAAAGAAACATAAAAGGTGAATAAAAAGCTAAAGAAGAAGGAGGAGAAGAAGAGGGAAGAAAGAGAAGAAGAAGAAGAAGAAGAAGAAGAAGAAGAAGAAGAAGAAGAAGAAGAAGAAGAAGAAGAGGAAGAAGAAGAGGAAGAAGAAGAAGAAGAAGAAGAAGAAGAAGAAGAAGAAGAAGAAGAAGAAGAAGAAGAAGAAGAAGAAGAAGAAGAAGGAAGAAGAAGAGGAAGAAGAAGAAGAAGAGGAAATCTTTCAAGTTCAATATAATTTCTTGTATTTTCCCTTACAAACTATTCTTCAAATGATTATTTCAGATCATTCAAATCAAAGAATCGAAAAAAGAAACATAAAAGTGATAAAAAGCTAAAGAAAAGAGAAGAAAAGAGAAGAAAAGAAAAGAAAAGAAAAGAAAAGAGTGATAAGCCGTGAACACGTCGATCGGTTGATCGGTTTGAAAGAAGAAGAAAAAGGAGAAACGAATCGGATTGAGGAAAAGAAAGAGGCAGACAGAGGATTGTTTTTTCAGGCAAATAAGGAAGCGAAGGGGAATGAGTGAAGTGAAAAGAATGGGGGAATGAGGACTAGAAGAACCATTACCTACCAAAATATCGGCAGAAATGATAGAGTTTATTGTTCTATTTAAACTTTATACTTTCTGCTCTCAAAAAAAAATACAAACACAACCTTTCTGGTGCATTCAAGTTCTTATTTTTGTAGCAACAAGTGTTGAGTGCACTAGAAATGCTGTGTTTTCTTTTTTTTTTGAACACAAGAGAAACTCTATGGAAGTTAACGAAAGTTTAAAGCTCGTAAACGCACACAATCTGGCACCACTGATCCAAAAACTGATCCAAAAACTTTCAGTAGTGTAAAGATAATGAGAAGATTGTTTGATCTCCTCTTTCATCCCTTTCATCTAAACGATTCACACGAAGAGATCAAAGGATTGGAAAGAGAGAACCGGTCCTTTCATTCAATCAACACCCATTCCCCTTTTCCATTTCAATCCCTATCACGTCCAATCTTGTCTGAAACCGCTTGGTCCAAAGAAAAAACTTTACTAGGTATAAAAATAGAAATTGAATTGGAAAAGGATTGTAGGGAATGACAAAGAAAATCCCGCTGATGGGATTGAATCCTCGACCTTTCCTTACGGACCTGCTTTACAGGCAGATGCTTTAGCCACTGAGCCATTCCGTACCTGCTTGCAAGAGAAGAAAGAAGAAATAGAATGAGGAAGAGATGGAAATGGAAGTTAACGAAGAAAAAACTTTACTAAGTATACTTGGCAAAAAAAAATGAAATTGAATTGGAAAAGGATTGTAGGGAATGACAAAGAAAATCCCGCTGATGGGATTGAACCCTCGACTTTTCCTTACGGACCTGATTTACAGGCAGATGCTTTAGCCACTGAGCCATTCCGTACCTGCTTGCCAGAGAAGAAAGAAGAAATAGAATGAGGAAGAGAAGAAAATACTCGGCTTTTTACAACTCTTTTCTATCTCCCAAAGACAAAACTTTATTCAAAGTTTACTTCACAAAATAGCGTGAACTGAAATTGAATTGTAAGCAAAAGGATTGTAAAGAGAAAAGTTACTTGAATAGTTTTAGAAAGAAAAGAAGGCAAAGAAATGAACCAGTTAGTAGTAAGCTATTGAAAATAGCTGAAATTACAAAAGAAAAGACAATGCTGTCCACAAGAAATTCCATGAAGAGTGGAAAAAATGGGGGAAAGAGTTGAAAGAGTTGAAAGAGAGAAGAGAGAAGAGAGAAGGAAAAGAGGAACCGATTTTAACCGATTCTAGTCCTTCCTCACTTCTCTCCCCTTTGAAGTGTTTTTTGTGTATAGGATTCCCACGAGTTCTTTTTCTTTTTCTTTTCTTTTCTTTTCTTTTCTTGTCTCACCCCCAATCGGCACCAATTCCTACACGATTTTCGATGTTTTTCTCAAAGTCGAGTATTTTATAGAGACGTTTTGTGACCAGTGCTTTCAATCAAATTAGAGACAGCTCATGAAAAGGAAAACAAAAATTGTTGAACAATATTTCCTCGATTGTTAAAAGAATCGAGAAAATGTGTTTCGAAATAGAAAGATTTTAGAGAAAAAAAAACAAAAGCAAAATAACAAAATTTAAAGAATTGTAAAGGCAAAGAATGGGACTTTAATGCGATTGAATTTTGATTTCTGAGATTTTGGGCTAACGATTCGATTCTATTTTCTATTTACCGTATTTTCTCTAATAGTAGTGTGCCCCGTCGAGCCGAGTTGATGACTATTTTTCGGTTTCCAAGCTTTTGCAGAAGCTCAAGACTCAAATCCCTCACAAGATCTCATTGTCAGCTACATTTTCCAGCCCCACATCAATAGGTTCTGCTAAGTGGTTCTCGAGATTTCGAGGAATTTAGGCGACGCTCATGGTGGACTACCATTAGAGAAAATACGGTAAGAATAAAAAGTAAGCCTATTTATCGAAAATGAACAATATTGAAACTTATCGATATCGATCATATATGAATACCAAACCATATAACTATATTCAAAAAAAAAAAAAAAAAAAAAGATAAATTATTTTCTTTTACTTCCTCGGTACCAGGGTTTCCAACCCTACACTTCGCGAAAAAAAGGGGGGTGGGGGATTGTAGGGGTACTCTCTTCCTGTGGTGATAAAAATGGAGGTACGGTTTAATAAAAAGCCTTCTTTGATAAGAGAAGGAAAAATTTTTTGTTTACTTTAAAAGTGTAATTCTTTGGAAGGATATGCGAAAGGGCTGTCGTTATTAAAACCTATCGATATCGGACTTTGAAATACGGTTTTCTTGTCAAATATCTACAATTTTTATTTCTTAAAACAATAAATTATCTTTCTATTAATACAAACTAAAATTTAAAAACGCTTTTATTTGAATTTGATGTCGATAAATTTCGATAAGTTTCGATATCGATCAAAATTTCGAAAAACAATTTTATTCAAAAGTTTCAAAAAGTCCTTAAAGAGGTTTAGAGAATAAAATTATTCTATAAGAGAATAATTCTATAAGAGAATAATTCTATAAGAGAATAATTCTATAAGAGAATAATTCCATAAGAGAATAATTCTATAAGAGAATAATTCTATTATTCTAATTATTCTTTATTTGAAGACTATATTTAAAGATAAATTAAAATATTGAGGCCAATGTGGGGAAAAAGAAAAATAATAACTCTGGGTGAATTGAGGGATGATCCGGGGACGATTTCGGGGGTAGAGAAGGGTGAAATCTCCCGATTCCTTTTCATCGCTCACCTCCAATTGTTGTGTTGTGTGTGGGGGTTGGTTGGTTCGTTCGTTGGTTCGTTGGAAAGAGGAGAAAGGGTGGCAGGTGGTGCCTACGATTTCTCATGGTACCATTCACAAAAAGAAGAAATGAAAGAAGGGGAAAGAAGGGAAAGAAGGGAAAGAAAAAAAGAAGAACATGAGTAATTGCTCGAGACGAGACCTTCTCTTTTACTCTTTGAACAATTTGAGTTTCCGCAATCATTTTTTCAGGTCAAGTCAAGCTTCAGCTTCTGATTTGATCAAGCATGACTTGAGTTGACTTGGGTTGGCTTGAGTTGGCTTGGCATGGCTTGGGTTGGCTTGTCTTATTTGTCTTGGCTTTGGTTGGCTTTACTTGGCTTGGATTTGCTTGAGTTGGCTTGGCATGGCTTGGGTTGGCTTGTCTTATTTGTCTTGGCTTGGCATGGCTTGGGTTGGCTTGTCTTATTTGTCTTGGCTTGGCATGGCTTGGGTTGGCTTGTCTTATTTGTCTTGGCTTTGGTTGGCTTTACTTGGCTTGGATTAACTTGGCTTGGCTTGGCATGACTTGACTTGGTTTGCCTTCTATTGATTGATTGGTCAAGTTTTTAAAAAAATTCTAAACCCGAGATTGTTTCGATTTGAAGAAATATTTGATAAAAAGCTAGATTGATTGCTTTTCGTCACAAAATTCTTAAAAGCTATAATATTAGAAATATGAAAATGATCAAATGAAAGCTATTTGCATAATTTGACGACTTTTTTGAGGTAACTCGGGTAGAAAAGAGTCTAAATGAGATGGATATAGCAAAAGTTTAGATTCAAAAAGTCAGATGGACCAAATGGTTTTCCAAACGTTATCGAATCGGGTTGATTTGCGCAAAAGTGGAGCCAGGGAAGAGTTGGAAAAGAAGAAAATGGTGCAATTAGTCATGTTCTCCCCTCTTCTGCCCTTTTAGGGAATGACCGCCACATTCCTTTCTTCTCTTTCCCTCCATTAGCCCCTTTTCTTTATTTAGAGATTGTTTATGACTCGTCTCCACCTATAATCCTTAATGAGTTTCCCGTTTATTTCCTTTGTTTTCCTTTTGAAGCTTTCTCCCTTACCGAGTGACCAGTTGATTGACCTGTTTTGATTGTTTGCTGGAAAAAGAAAAGAACAATATGAAAAGAAGAGTTTACATAAATAGAATGATAATAAAGAATGATAATAAAGAATTATAATAAAGAATTATAATAAAGAATTATAATAAAGAATTATAATAAAGAATGATAAAAAAGAATTACAATAAAGTATTACAATAAAGAATTACAATAAAGTATTACAATAAAGTATTACAATAAAGGTTTACAATAAAGTATTACAATAAAGGTTTACAATAAAGGTTTACAATAAAGTATTACAATAAAGTCTTACAATAAAGGTTTAGAGAAACAGATGATTGAGATAAATGAAAATGGAGTTGTTGAAAGAGGGAAAATTTAGGTCAATGAAGTTGAGATGATAGGAGAGAAAGTGATAAAGAACAAAATCAGCAAATTGGAGAAATATTTCAAGCTTTTCAAGGTGTAAAGCTAAAGTTTTCCAAGCTATAAGAACGTTTTCGAAAAGAATATCGATTCGAAAAGAATATCGATTCGAAAAGAATATCGATTCGAAAGAATATCGATTTCTAAAGAAATTCAAAGCTAAAATTCTCATAAAAATCAGCAAATCATCGATGAAATTGTTTGAGTAAACTGGGGGAAATTGGAGAAAGAAAGATGAAAGGTGAGAACATTTGGAAGACATTAATTAGAAGAAAAGAAAAGAAAAGAAAAGAGAAAAAGAGGAAGGTAAAAGAATTTTCATGACAAACCATTTCATTGGTGTGAACACCGTTTCCCTCTTTTCCTTTCTCAAAATGTTACACCATTTGCCTTCTCTCTTTCTCTCAAGAGTTACACCACTATTTTCTTTCGAGCTTTTTCTGAGCAACATATAAATCTTTTTCGAGGGTTAGACGAGCGCAAATTTTGTCTATAAATTCGACTTTTATCTAAATTCTCGACAAATTTGAGAGGAATTTTTTAATCAATCAGCAATGGAAGAGATTTTTGCAATGAACAAAGAGATTAAAGAGCTTTTCTGAGATTTTCGACAAATTTAATAGGATTTAAAAGCATAGTTCCAATCGTTTTTAAACAATAAAATACTAAAAAATGGAAAGCTGTAAAGGATTTGGCTTGTTTTTTTGAGTGCAGACTGTTGGGTGCTTTTTGATGAATTGTTTTTGTTGTTTGCTGATGGATGGATGGTTGATAGACAAACATGACCCCTTTATCTTCTTTTTTCTTTAAGAGATCTGACAGTCTTCTTTGGAAGCTTTTTGAATGTCATTAAGAAGAAAGAAGAAAGAAAGAAGAAAAGAAGAAAGAAGAAAGAAGAAAGAAGGAAAGAAGAAGAAGAAAGAAGAAAGAACAGAATAAAGAATAAATAATACAGAATAAAGAATAAAGAAAAGATTATAAGCATCAATATCGAGGGAGACTTAAGACCAGAAATCGCCAGAAGAAGACGAGCGGCCTGGACGGCACTAGGAAGCATCAAAGAAGTCACAAAGATACTCAAGAATCATCAGAGAACTCGGGCACACCTCTTCGACAGCACTGTCCTCCCGGCACTCTGCTACGGGACAGAGACCTGGGCCACGACACAGACCGCTGAACGGGCCCTGAGAACGACGCATCGAGCCCTTGAAAGGAACCTCTTCGGGTACAATAGGAAGACGCAGCTCGACCAAGACCTAAGAAGTACAGATATGCTCTCTCGGGACTCAGAGATCCAGTGGAAGTGATTGAGAGAAAAAGACTCAGATGGGCCGGCCACGTAGCCAGAAGAACAGACGACAGATAGACGATACGGATCACAGAGTGGCTACCACGAGACCAGAAGAGGCCCATCGGAAGACCAGCAACGAGGTGGAGCACAAGAGTGGCAGAGACGGTCAGAGAAAGGATGGCTAGAGTGCAACCACCACCAGCACTAGCAAGTCGAAGACTTCGAACCAGGAACAATCAAGCTAGGAAACACTGGATGACAATAGCAAGGGATAGAGAAATGTGGAAGCAGGTTGTGATCTGCGCAAAATAGGAACACCTGAGTGCAAAAACAGATCAAAAAAAAAAGAAAAAAGATTTTAAGAGACGAAAGTCACAAAAAACTGAATACTTTTCTGAAATACTGAACGCTTAAACGCGTACTCTCACTTGATTCCTCACCCAAAAATAAAATAAAATAAATTAAGTTCCCAAGATTGAGTAATTTCCCCTAGAAACTCATCAATTTTATAGATTGAAACTTTTAAACCAAAGAAACTTTACCTTGAAAGGGATTGAACAGAACATTTTCACTGAATTAAAAAATATAAATTCTTAGATTCAAAACTATTTGCGAAAATGCTTTTTGTATGGCTCATTGTTTCCATTTAAAACCAAAAAAAAAATAAAACGAAATGAAGGAAACGCGGCGAAAAAATTTGATGAAAACAAAAGGATTGTTGATGGAGAAGATGATGAGGATTCGAGTCTTGAGGTGAATGAAATCAGGATTGCATTTGGTAAGGAAGAAATGCAAGTGAGTGAACAACAGGACATTATAGTAATTTGAAATGTACTTTGGCTTTAGAAATGCTCAGAAATATTGTCGATGGATTCAAGTCGAGAAGTCGAGAATGAGATCAGGCTTGCATTTTGTAAGGAAGAAATCGACGTGAATGAACAACAGAATATTATCGTAATTGGGTAAAGGTTTGAAATGGATTTTGGGTTTAGAAATGTTCAGAAATATTGTAAAAAGATTGTTATTTTGGTTTTTAGATCAAAGGACAAGTTTCTTTTGTGAATACGATGAAATTTGCTTATGCTTTCATCAGATCTTTCACTTTTCTCTTCCAAAAACTTCTCTTCTCTTTCTTTTTTCAATTATTTTATTTGCTTTTTCTTTTTAATATAAATCTTTCAATATAAATCTTTTAATATAGATCTTTTAATATAGATCTTTTAATATGGAACAGATGGTAGTCGGAAGGCGCCAAGTCTGGGCTGTATGGCGGATCAGGCAGGACTTCCCAGCCCATTTCTTCAATTTTCTGCTGGGTGATTTTTGCGACATGCGGCCGAGCGTTGTCGTGGAGGAATTTTGTCGACGCCGTATCCACACCTTGACGTCGCAGCGCCTGGTCCACGTGGTCCAATTGGTCCACGCTCTTTCCAATAGAATAAACTATTTTAAAAAATCTTTTACTGTGAATAAAATACAAATCAACAAACACGACGCTCATTTCTTTTTTACCAACCTAATGCGTGTTCTTGCGCATCGTTTGATATATAATTTGTCTATGTTTACGTTGTTTTTTTACAAGAAAGAGTGTTTAGAAAATGTCGGACCAAAAATTTCGCTTGCGGACCTGCTTGTGATATGAATTTAAGCAAGGCAAATCGGCTGCTGAAGCTCATCGCGCTCTATCTCAAGTGTTTGACGAAGATGTTCTATCCGAAAGTCAGTGTAAACGATGGTTCCAGCGCTTCCGAGACGGCGACGAAAGCTTGGAAGACCAAAAACACGGGAGTCGACCTCAAATCATCGACAACGACGCATTGAAGGAAGCCATTGAGTCGGATCCACGCCAAACCACTCCCTACCTGGCAGAACAGTTCGGCTGCACTCATGTCACCATTGAGAACCATCTGCATGGCATGGGCAAGACGAATAGATGCGGAAAATGGGTACCGCATAAGCTATCCGACGCAAACAAGGCGACACGCATCGCAATCGCCGGAATTCTCACTCACCGCGCCAAGAACAGTGGGTTTTTCGACTCCATTGTTACGTCGGATGAGAAGTGGATCCAATACGACAACACAGCAAGAAAGCGGCAGTGGTTGGAGCCCGGTGAAGCTCCAAAACCGGACATCCACGGAAAAAAGGTGATGCTTTGTGTTTGGTGGAACAGTAAAGGCCTCGTGTACTTTGAGGTTCTGGATTCGGGTCAAACAGTTACGGCGAACCTCTACCAAGGCCAATTGGACCACGTGGACCAGGCGCTGCGACGTCAAGGTGTGGATACGGCGTCGACAAAATTCCTCCACGACAAAGCTCGGCCGCATGTCGCAAAATTCACCCAGCAGAAAATTGAAGAAATGGGCTGGGAAGTCCTGCCTCATCCGCCATACAGCCCAGACTTGGCGCCTTCCGACTACCATCTGTTCCGATCAATGCACCACTCCTTGGCCGAGAGAAAGTTCAAGAACCGCGACGAGGTCCAAATTTGGGTGTCCAACTTTTTCGAGTCGCAGCCGGTCGAGTTCTTCAAGAAGGGCATCCATTCTCTGCGTGAACGTTGGCGACAAGTCATTGATGCAGTTGGCGAATACCTTTTGGATTAATGTATTGTTATCTTTTTTATGAAAAAAAATAAACTTTTAACGAAAACGCGCATTTCTTTTTTACCAACCTAATAGAAACAAAAAAATACATTTAAAACAAGTTAAAGAATCATTGGTACACAAGCAATTCGAATTGTTTTGTAGGAAAGTTGAGTGGATGAGGAGAAGTCCTCTCATTTCTCATCATCTTTCTTCCATTTTTAATCTCAAAATTATTCATTCTACAAGTGGTTTATTGCCGATCCATGAAATTTCCTTTTAAACAATTCTTGACCACTTTTCATTCGTTAATCAAAAAAGCAAAACAAGACTACAAATCTCAATCAATTCTTGTGCGTATTTTCTCATTGTCACGCAACTCTTCCGTTTTCTCAATTCAGCCAAAAACAAGACTAAAATTTCTTAGCTGATCAAAGAGTTTGTTGCTTTTTTTTGTTGAATCTAGAAGGTTAATAAGGAATTTTTGGGTTTAAATCATCGATCGATTCACTGCTACAAGATTGCATAAATGCCAAAGAACAAACAAACAAAAAACAACAATGAAACAAATCCTTTGATCCTTTGAAACCCCTTTTTTTTAAAACAAACATATCCTTGATTCTTTATAAACTTTTGCATTTGATTCTAGTGATTCTATTAGGGTGGTGCAAAAGAAACTGCCGATGGGTATCAGCTCTCATTTATCAGAAATGAGCGATGCGAACGGCATCATTTTGTTTATGTTTTGTTCGCATATTTGTTTGCTATTTATTTCGACATTTCAATTTTTTGGTTGTTGTTTATTTTATTTAAAAATGCTTATATTTTTTATTTAGATCATGGTCGAGGAAAAGTTTGTGCTACGAGCAGCATTACTGTTTAACTTCAAAATTGGAAAGTCTGCTGCCGAATCGCATCGTTGTCTCGCAAGGAACGAAAAGAGAAAAGAGGACTAAATTTGTAGAGAAAAGGAACCAAGTCTGCTGCCGAATCGCATCGTTCTCTCTGTGCTGCTTTCGGAGATGGCAGTTTGTCTCTCAGGCAGTGTCAGACTTGGTTTCAACGATTCCGAGAGGGAAACGAGGCTTTGGAAGATTACGAGCACGGTTCGAGGCCAGAAGTCGTGAACGAAGCCAAGCTGAGGGACGTTATTCAGGCCGATCCATGCCAATCTGCTCGAGATCTTGCGAAAATATTCCATTGTGATCCTGTCACCATCGAATGCCATCTTTTTTTTGAATTTACCGTCAAATCGGCAGTTTCTTTTGCACCACCCTAATAGATTTGACTTTGATCTAGCGTTGACTTTGATCTAGATTTGCCTTTGATCTAGCATTGACTTTGATCTAGCATTGACTTTGATCTAGATTTGACTTTGATCTAGCATTGACTTTGATCTAGATTTGACTTTGATCTAGCATTGACTTTGATCTAGATTTGCCTTTGATCTAGCATTGACTTTGATCTAGATTTGACTTTGATCAAGATCTGAGCTCAAAAATTCCACTCTATGTATGTTTTTTTTAGATTTACCGTCAAATCGGCAGTTTCTTTTGCACCCTAATATTTTGAAGTTGAAAATCTCCAAAAACGAGAATAGTGAACGCTAATTTTACCTTATGAAATTGAATCTGAAAATCGTTAGAGAAAATGTGAATAAATTGATGCAAAATGAGATTTCTTTCTTTTCTTTTCCTATTTTTTTCCCTTTTTTTCCCCTTTTTTCTCTCATTATTCACCTCGACTTCTTCCAATTTGTGAATATGGGAACAGAAGAAAGAGATTGGAGAAGATTTCTGACATTGTTCTCCTTTTTCCTTTTCTTTTAACTTCTTCTTTCAACTCAAGATATTCGTTTTTTTTGCTTCTCAATGTAATTTCGTTGTCTCTTTTTTTTTCCTTCTGATTTCACGCCGATTCTTCTTCAAGTTCTCTACTCCTTTTCTTCTCAAAAATCACCGCCTAGAGACAACAATCCGTTTCCCCCGTTTCTCCATTTCTTTCCTTTGTCTCTTTCAGCATTTTTAAATAAGATTCTCGAATTCTAGCAAGTTGTTATTGTTATTCGAGTTATTGGTAAAGTCATCAGCTTTTTAAAAGAATTTCGTTATTTCTAATTGCAATTTCTGAGTCTCAAGTTTGTTTTAAAAGTTTCTAATGTAAATTAAAAAGCTTCTAATGCAAAAAGCTTCTTCTAAAGGAATTAGGGTAGATCAAAACTTGTGTGCCGCCGGGACTCGAACCCACGCCACGACCTTCCCCACAACTGTGCTAACCATTACACCATAAGGCAGCTGGGATCCAAGGTTCCCGAGGGAGTTAAGTTAATCAAGTCCTGAGCTCTATCTATAAGGGCTTACGTGCCTTAAAGATAGAGCTCAGTTGGGACAAAATCACCGCCTAGAGACAACAATCCGTTTTTTTTCCCCATTTCTTTCCTTTGTTTCTTTCAGCATTTTAAAATAAGATTCTCGAATTCTAGCAAGTTGTTATTGTTACTCGAGTTATTGGTCAACTCGTTCGTTAAAGTCATCAGTCATCAGCTTTTTAAAAGATTTTCGTTATTTCTAATTGCAATTTCTGAGTCTCAAGGTTGTTTTAAAAGTTTCTAATGTAAATTAAAAAGCTTCTAACGCAAAAAGCTTCTATTCTAAAGCATAGGAACTAGGGTAGATCAAAAGATTTGGATTTGGATCAAAAGATCAAAATCGGCAGATCAAAAGCTCGGCGCTGCCGAGACCCGAACTGTAGTCCCTAGCTCTAGCTTACCGACCTCTAGCTAGAGAAAGTACCACTGTAGTTGGCAGATCAAAAAATGTACTCAAACCCGCGACCTCTAGCTTACCGGACAACTGTGCTAGCCTCTAGCTAGAGAAAGTACCACTGTAGTTCTATCTATAAAGATAAGTTAATCAAGTCCTGACTTACAGGACTTGATTAACTTATCTTTATAGATAGAGCTCAGTTGGGACAAACTATGTTGAGTATATTTCAGATTAGTACTAAATGTTTATGTCAGATCACTTCAAGGTATTCCTAGACTAAAATTAACAAGCCCAAAAGTTCTGAAAGAACCAAATCCCAGTATTTTGTCTTGTGAGAGACAGCTTTTATAACTTTTATATTTAAAATTAAACTTTATCTTGCAATCTCGAATCGCCATGTGACTTGTTCTGTTGCTTTTTTCGCATTCTTCTCATTTTTTTGCTTTCCTAGCTTTTCCATCCAAGTTTTTCCCCCGAAAATCCTTCATGCCTGACTAAACATTTGTTCTTTTTTTTTTTACCTTTTCCATTTGTTTCTTTTCTAATATTCTGGTTTATTGTTAGAGTAAACGAAGCTTAAAGCCTCCTTTTCTATTAAAGCACTTTTCCCAGACTTTCATTAAGTTTTTTTCTCGTTTTATTTACCCTAAAGATTCTCAAATCATTCTCAAACCATTCTCAAATCATTCTCACTTATCTCAACCTAATCTAGACAATGTTTACTTTAAATAAAGTCTCTTTTTCTTTCTAGAAATCCTAGAAATCTATTCAGTGTATCAAATTACAAAAAAAGAGAGATTCAACTCAAATTTGGAAACGTTTTTTGTACGTGTTTGAGTAAATATTTCTTTTTTTTTCGGATTTTCATTAAACTTTTTCCTATCTCTTTGTCCATTTTCTGTGTTTTCCTCGGGTTCACACCTTCAAATGCAAAGGAAATCCCGGGCAAAAGTCCCTTCCCTCCATTTCGATAAATACCTCCTTTGTTTTCACACTTTTTTTTTCACTAAATCATTTTCTTTAAACTTTCACAAGTTGAAATGATGAATGTTTCGAAAAGTTCTCCTTCTTTGCAGCCTTTCAACTTTCAACTACTTCCTAGTCTTTCAACCTATCATCATTTTGATCATTTCTTCTTCTTCTCAAACTTTTCTTTTTTCATCTTCATCTCAAAGATTTCCGCCTCGATTCCTTTTTTTTATTTTCCTTTTTTATTTTCCTTTTCTTCATCTTCCTTTCTGCTTCCGCGACTTCAATATAGTGGTGAACGAAAGAATTTCTGAGGATAAGAATCTCGATGAAGATAAAGACTTCTTTTTTCTTTAATCTTAACATTTTTGTTTAAATCTATATTCAATATTCATTTTTTAGCCGTTTCCGGTTTTATTTGGCTTAGAGAAAAAAACTTTTTGAAATCATTTAGATCTCAAAAGCTCATCGGATTACTTCTCTACTTTAGATGGTTCTTTGGGAAATTTGAGTTTATTCTTCTTCTTCTTAATCTCTTCATCTATAATCCAGATTCTAAAAGTTCTCAACTTTTACCGTCAACTTTTACCGTCAACTTTTACCGTCAACTCTCATAGTCAATCTATTTTTTTTTAATCTACAACTGTAAGAGTTGTAGAGGAGAAAAAGAAGAGAAAAAGATACGAAAAGAGATTGGATAAGAAAGCTAGTTGAACGAGATAACAGAAGTCTCCAAAAAGTGACACATTCTAGTAAGCGAAAGGTGGATCATGCCAACCCACTCATTTTGACCAATCACTTCCCTTTCCCCACAAAGCTAACCCCTCAACTCATCAAAATCTCAAAAACTCATCGAATTCCTTTTTCAGATTAGCGATTCTTTGAGAAATTTGGAGTTTAGTCTTCTGCTTAATCTCTTCTTCTATAAGCTTAATACTAAAAGTTGTTAACTTTATAGTTACATTGTCTTCTACATTTTCTTCTACAAGGTTCAAAAATGATAGAGAAAGATCCGAAAAAAAGATTAAATGAAAAAGGAAATGAATGAGAATACGATAGCTCCCAAAAAGTGACACGTTTTATTAGGTTGATGCAAAAGTCTTTTTCATTTTTTTCGTACTTCTTTTGAAAAATAACAAAGTCATCAATTAACCTATGGTTTGCTCTAAATGAAAAGTGTTTATTGTTGAATTTCCCATCTTTTTAAGTCAATTTGGGTTCACTTTCAAGCAAATTCGAGAGTGAAAACGGGTTTTTCATAAAAATCTATAAAAACCATCGATAAAAACCATCTATAAAAACTATAAAAATCATAAAAATCTATAAAAACCTCTAGAAAGAAATTGGCTGAATCAATTTCTCTGAAAATCTGAAAAAATATCGAACTTTTTGTGCTCTATCTTTTATTTATTAGCATCAAGATTGGTTTCCTTAGCTAAAGCGTCTAAAATGCATCATCGAGCCGTCGCCTTTTTTGACTACCCGACTTCAGGCTCTCAAAAAAATCTAGACATAAGACATTTTAAACTCGTTTTAATGTCATTTTGCAGAAAAATAATTGGCCTTTCGAATGCAATAAACCGTTGTTCAATTGGTGCATTTGTTACTTTTTAACGGAAGTACGAAAAAAAATGAAAAAGACTTTTGCATCAACCTAATAGAAAGAAGAAATTGAACAACCCTCTTTCCCCTCAAATCTGATCGGTTATCTTTAATGGAATGAAATGGATGTTCATTTTTCTTTTCTTAACATTTCACATCAAGAATTCTTCTCCTTTTCTCCACTTCATTCCTCCCTTTTTTTCCTTTTCGACTTCTAATTCTAACATTCTAATTCTAACTTCTATTTTGAAATGATCAATTCTCAAATGGATTTCTCCATCTTGCAAAACCTTTTCCGCTCATCAAATCTTTTCGAAAAGTGAAATATTTTCTCATTTTTGATTCCTTGATCTTGGAAATGAGATTTTAGATAATTTTTCATCCAGAATTTTTCATTCATTACTTCTGCTTCCAATTGATCAATTTAAAAAGTTTTCCCTAAATTTACAAACAAAATTGAAGACATTTAATCGAAAATTTTCCTTTTAATTTATGCTATTTCTTCTCTTTTCTTTTCTTTTTTTTTCCTTATTTCATTTGTAAAAAGCAATGAAATTTTTGATTACCCTCATCATCCAAATCATCCAACTCAACTCAACATCGTCTCGTCTTTTTCTTTCAAAAACTTCTCTCATTTTCTGCGTTTCTTTTTCAGTTATAAGAAAAAGAGCTAATATTTTCAAAGAATTTCAAAATCTTTAAATTTTGAATTCAAAATCTTTAAAATCTTCTTTTTTTTTTGAAAGCTGTCATTTTCAAAAGAAATTCATGAGGGTTGCTAGGTGGCCTTCAATGTTTTTCTCTTTTTTTCATCAGCTCCAAAAAAAGATCTCTTCTTAAAATAATCCCTGTTTCTCAGTCGTAAATCTTAGATTTTTAAATATTACGGTGATGAGGATGAAACCAGTTTACATATCTTTTCAAAAATAAAAAGATTACAAGCCTCAACCAATAAGTGTTGTATACTATTAGAAAACCCTGGATCTCCTCTACAAAATAGTGGAAAACGACTTTGAATTTGATTGATTATGGGGGACTTGAGTGACTTTTAAGTTGAAAGGTCAAAAATGGTTTGAATGATTTTCTGGCGATGCTCGGGTTTTCCATTAGAAAATATCCTCAATTAAAGTTATTACAAAATAATATAAAAGAAAAGCACTTCTTTTGTTTGTTCGTCTTTTAGAGTTAAATCTTTTTTTTTAAAAAGCTTGATTTTAGGCAAAAAAACGGCAAAAACGGGTACTTTCAACTTTAGTTCCTTATATCTCGATAGAATTTAAGCTGATCGTTTAAGTTTTGGTATAAATATTGAGTAATGTATCTTCTTAATATACTAGAAAAATTTCATGCTAAAAGATCCGTGAAAACGATAGTTGCCAGCAGGCACAGACACCCAGATTGAGACTCGATCTGCGGTTACTTTTTCACATCCAAATCCCCAATAATCAATCAAATTCAAAAGCGTTTTCCACTATTTTGTAGAGGAGATCCAGGGCTTTCTAATAGTATACAACACTTATTGGTTGAGGCTTGTAATCTTTTTATTTTTGAAAAGTTATTTGAGCGTTGTTTTCATTCGCATCATCCTAATAATTTGAATAGATTTTAGTTATATTCTTGATATTTCTTTGAGATTAAATCTATTTGAGGCCAATTCAATGAAATCTTTCAATTCATCATCCATCAAACAAGTGCAGTCGTTTGTTTTAATTAAACAAAGAATCGAGAAAAAGCAAATTTCCATAAAATGAAATCCCCCCAATTCAATCTTTAGATAAAAGAGCGTATTTTAAAAACAACAAAAAATTGCCTTTTTTGCATAAGTGCAAGGCAAAAGTCGTATGATTTTGATTGTAATGGGAGCAATTTGCGTAATTCGACTGAAACGAACGAAACGAACGAAACGAACGAAACGAAACGATGAAAACGATGATTCCCGGGGGAATCGAAAGAAAAGACGGGGATTTGATCAAAAAATGGAAGAAATTTTTTTGTTTCATTCGTTTCAAAGGGAATGATTTCAATTAGAGAATGAGATAAAATCCCCTTCTCTCATCACAAAATTGCCCAATTCCCCTGGGTGTTTCCCTTCAATTTCTTCTACCGATTGATGTCTTAACTCCAATTTCTTCTCACTTTTCATACGTTTATTCAATTTTTTTTCATTTGTTCACGGAAAACTCAGCCTAAGCACACGTTTTTGAAGACTTTTAAGAAGAGTTTCTAAGTTTTTAGAATCCAGAATCTAGTCTAACTAGGGAAAGGCACCAGGTCAAGGTGGCTTTTTAATACGAAAGCCACGGGGCTTTATAGAATCGGCTATGCTGATTCTGAATATGCTTTTACTTTTTCCAAAGGAGCTCTGTAACGCGAGATATCTGGCATCAAAGTCTAGGCCGATTTTCGGAGTCCTCATAAGCTTTTTCTTTCTGGCCTAAATCTGGAGCAAAAGAAGTGCTAGTGGCGCAGTGGGTGGTGTGCTCGTAGTCAGAACGGGGTCGAGTTTCTTTTGCCCGGGTTCGAATTCGCTCCCGGTATATTCCTTTTTGCTTTTTTTGAGAAGATGATTAGAAAATTTGAATTTGAATTCCACGATTTTGTGGAATTCAATTCAATTCAATTCCATTTGAGTATTAAAATCCACTATTTTTGCATAAGCAGTCCGTGAAATCATGAACAGCAGCTCCAGCTCCAGCAACAGTAAATTACATTCATGAACAAAGCATTTACGTTCCTAAACTATTTCTAAACATTCTTTCGTTAGTGAAAGTCAAATCAATCCTGATGTCATAAACAGTTTCTAATCATCTTCTCAAAAAAAGAAAAGGAATGTACCGGGGGCGGATTCGAACCCGGGCAAAAGAAAATCGACCCCGCTCTGAGCGCGAGCACACTACCCACTGCGCCACTAGCTCCTCATTTATGCCAGAAAGATAAAGCTTATGAGGACTCCGAAAATCGGTCTAGACTTTGATGCCAGATATCTCGCGTTACAGAGCTCCTTTGGAAAAAGTAAAAGCATATTCAGAATCAGCATAGCAGATTCTATAAAGCCTCATGGCTTTCGTATTAAAAAGCCACCATGACCTGGTGCCTTTCCCTAGTAAGAAGCTAAGAATCTAAGGATCTAAGAATTCAATCCAATTTCTTCATTCATCCCAGTTTTTCCAAATAATCAGCTCGATTTTCTATTTCATTTTTGTAAGGTGGCCTCAAATTCTCTGAATGATAACAGGTGTTTAATATAATTAGAGTCTAAATTCTGAAAGTAATCATTTCTTTCATAATTTTCTTCCCCGAAAACTTTAAAAATAAACCATTTCGCTGTTTCAATATTCAATTTCTTTATTTATCCCATTTTTGCTTAATAATAATCTGCTTAATAATCAACTCCATTTTCTATTTTATTTTTCTAGTTCTAGTTTCAAAATCTTTGTGCTGAATATTCCGAAACGAAATTTAAATTCAGCATCTAAACAATCAAACAACAAAACAACAACCTTTTGTATTGCCAAATTTCATTTTCTTTTTCTAAATGATCTTGATCTTGATCTTGAAGCTCTAGTGGATCCTTGACGTTATCTGTGCTGCCCATATATTCTTGATGATCTTGAAGCTCTAGTGGATCCTTGACGTTATCTGTGCTGCCCATATATTCTTGATGATCTTGAAGCTCTAGTGGATCCTTGACGTTATCTGTGCTGCCCATATATTCTTGATGATCTTGAAGCTCTAGTGGATCCTTGACGCTATCTGTGCTACCCACATTTACATATATTATATCGTGTTTCTTTTTATCGGCCCTTTTCGTGTTATGTGTATGAATTCATGTGTTTTAATCTTAAATCTAGCGCACTTTATCTCAGGTCCTGAATAAAGTATCTATATATAAATGCGTGTAGAGCATTTAACTCGTTTACTCAATATCTTTAACGTTGTTTACGTTGATTTGTTTGTTAGTGTTTGTTTCCAGAATTTCGCGTCTTTTTTTCATTCATACGACGGAGATACGTTTGAAAAGGTTATACTGAATTAAATTGATTTTTACGAGGACTGTTTTTTCCTCTTGAATCTTTTATCCAGGCGGAGATGCTTTCTCCTTAATTGATCGTGATATCTGATCACAATCGACAAACGTTTTCTCAAATTCGTTTTCCACAAATCCCAAATTCTTGTAAATCGGATAAAACTATTTTTTCAAGTTGATTGCTCAGATTGCACGTCAATTTGAGAAAAAGTTTATCGATTGTGATTAGATGTCACAATCAATTATGGAGGAAGCATCTCCGTCTGGATAAAAGATTCAAGAGGAAACAGTCCTCGTATAAATCAATCTTTATTCAGTATAATCTTTCCAATCACTAATATTTACAATCCTTTATATCATTTGTCCCACTTTTCCCTTAGAAATAAGGGAAAAGTGAGATTCTCTGAATTCAAATCCTCAATTATCTCAATTTTCTTTTTGTTTAAACACTTTTTCTTTAATTGTTGTTTTCTTGAATCATTACAGTATTCCATTGATTTCAGAAAAAATTCGCAACTTTATTTTTCGCAAAAAAAAAAGTGAACCCAACAATTTATAGCCATTTCTACAGAGATTGTGATTATTTCACAAACTTCGAAAAGTTGTTTTCGATTTGAAATTTGATTTGAGATTTGATTTGAAATTCGATTTGAGATTTGTTTTGAAATTGATGATCGCCGTATTTTCTCTAATGGTAGTGCACCATGAGCGTCGCCTAAATTCCTCGAAATCTCGAGAACCACTTATCAGAACCTATTAATGTGGGGTCGGAAAATGGAGCTGACAATGAGATCTTGTGAGGGATTTGAGTCTTGAGCTTCTGCAAAAGCTTGGAAACCGAAAAATAGTCATCAACTCGGCTCGCTTGGGTGCACTACTATTAGAGAATACGGTAATTGGTCATTGAAGTTTTTAACGGCTTTTCCTTTTGCTTAGATCTTTAAAACCAAAAATTTTCCTTCGTCGCCTAAATTCCTCGAAATCTCGAGAACCACTTAGCAGAAGCTATTGATGTGGGGCTGGAAAATGTAGCTGACAATGAGATCTAGTGAGGGATTTGAGTGTTGAGCTTCTGCAAAAGCTTGGAAACCTTAAAATAGTCACCAACTCGGCTCGCCGGGGTGCATTAGAGAAAATACGGTAATCTTTATCAAAACCCACATAAGATTCAAATATCAGAAAGTTTCTTTTATTTTATTTTATTCGATAAAATCTTTCTACTCTTTCTAAACTTTAAACTTTCACTTTTCAGATAATCACTTTATTTGAGAATAATGGAAGATCCATTGGCTTCTCCATCTCCATTCAGACGAACACAATCATGTCGAGTACCAAGAAGTTAGTTATTTCAAAGAATTTAAAGAAAAGGAAAAGGAAAAGGAAAAGAAAAAGAAAAGAAAAAAAAAAGAAAGAAAAAAAAAAGAAAATCCTAAACAAATATCGATTGTAGTCATCTATCGTTTTCTAAAACTCGTCGTCTTTCCAAAACTAGCGTAATCTTTCACAAACTTTCTTTATCCTTTGTGAATCCTTATAGAATCACAAAAGACAAGGCTACGATAGCTTTTGAAAGTTTTCATTTTTAAAAACCCAAATACCTTAGCTAAATTTATTTTTAAGAAAAACTTTCGTTCTTTGTTTTCCATTCATTTCTTTATGGATATTCCCTTGAAAAATGAAGAGAAATCACGTGAATTCATGTCAAAACGATGAATTCAAATTCAAATTCGAAATTCGAAATTTTCACCAATTCCAAAATATACAATAATCAAAAAGCTAAACTTACATTTTTTTATTGGAGCTTTTTCTTTAAAAAAAAACATTCATTTGTTCAATTTCTCTCTTCCTAATGGTGAAATACTGTTAAAAGCCGGAAAAAGAATCGAAAAATTGAGAGGAAAAGAGATTGAAAAGATCAAAGAGATTGAGAAGATCAAAGAGATTGATGGGATTCGTTTTCTCAAATGTTTTCATATGAATTCGATTGAAATTCGATTGAAATTCGATTGAAATTTGATTGAAATTCGATTGAGTTTCATTTGATGAATTGAGTAAAGAAAAGGAAATGATCTAAACAGAGAAACGGTTGAATTTCGACTAGAATAATTTGAATTATCTTTGAATATCTTTGAATTTCCAAAAAAAAAAACACAGTAAAACAGTTAACGACTACACGATTGTACGCTTAAAATAGAGTCAAAATGTGTTAAAAGATCTATCACAGTTTTTCTACTCTTTTCACACGAAAACACAATCTTTTTAAAAACTCTTTTCAAAAAGAGAAATGTCTAGGGTTTTTCTTTTTAAAAGAAACCTTTTTTCTTTCTCTTTCTTTCTCTTTCTTTCTCTTTCTTTCTCTTTCTTTCTCTTTCTTTTCTATTAGACAAGAAAATGAGATGCATGAGTGGATAACAATGAATCGACTCTTTTTCTTATCTTTATCTTTGTTAGGGGTATTCTATACAATTTTTTTTTCTACACATGTGCTTTTTATGTCATAACTATGATTTGGCAACATTTATACTTTGTTTAGCAAAAGAATTTTCGGCAAAAGCAGGCAAAGCCAGATAAAGACTTGATCTACTAGCTTGTTCTAGCCTGTTCTAGCCTGTCCTAGTCTGTCTTTTAAGATCTAAGATCCAATTAGAACATCTCTAGCACAGATATTCAGTTGTGCTGACTGAATACAATAAAGAAGAAGATATTCAGTCAGCACAACTGAATATCTTCTTCTTTATTGTAAAAAGACTTTATAAAATGCTTAAGATCAATTGAATATCTTGAATTTTATATTAAAAAAATGAAGATATTGAATTAATTTTATTAATCTTGAAAAACTAATCGCTAAAATTAAGTTCAAAATAAAAATGAAATGAATTTTTTGAAAGAACAGAGTCTCGAGATCAATGAGAGTCTTCCAGTGAAGAAATTTTTAGGAAAAAAGGAAAAAAAAGACTTATAATACTCGTAAAGAAGGGGGGAAGTAGATAATGAGATGTCTTTCTTTCTCTTTCTTTCTCTTTCTTTTCCTTTATTTTTCTTCCTTTCTCTTTCTTTCTCTTTCTTTTCCTTTCAATTCCCCTTTTCGATCTCCATTATCTCATTCCATTCTCTCGATGTTCAATCTATGAAAAGTCTTCCAAGAAATCCTTTTACAGGATATTCACATCAATGATTTCTCTTACGTCTTTATTTCTTTATTTCTTTATTTCTTTATTTCTTTATTTCTTTATTTCTTTATTGCTTAAAATCCCACGTGAGCCTTTCCTTTGCTCAATAGCCTGTAAAGGCAGCTTTTCCCTTTGAATAGTAAATGAAACAATCTCAATCCGAATTAAGTTAAAACAACTCAATTTCTAATTAGATTTATTTAAATAGTTCATGTTTTTATTTAAATTCTCTATTTTTTAAATAGAAAAAGTTTATTATTAAACCCAAAAAGCCTTTTCACCCAAAAATAACCCTCAACTGGACTGGAATCCAAATTTGGCTTGCGATCCTTTTCCCCCCTTCTTTTTTTTTCTCTCCAAAACTCAATAAACGGTCATCAGTTCATCAGAAATTGGATTTCCATTCGGAAACGAGAAACGGAAAAGTTTCTCTTTGCTCATTTCTCTCTTTTTCATAATAATAATTACCTTAGTGGGGCCAATTTTGAGTGAAGAAAGATGAGGGGAAATCGATGAGAAACAGAAATGAGAGAGAAAGAAAGAATTGAGACTGGTCATGAGAAGGGATGTTTTCCAACGATTATCCACATTCCCTTCCCTCACTTCTTCATCAATATCATAAGAAAACGTTTGTTGGCTGTTCTAGAAGGGAACGATTGAAACGAAAGAAATCGTTGCCTTCTAGAACAGCCACCAAACGTTTTCTTAGATTGTAACTGGCATTAATTGTAACTGAAAGATGACTCGCCCATTTCTTCCAAATTTCTCTTTCATTTCATTTTCCTCCTTTTCTTCAATTTCAATTTGGTCATTGCCGTAGATGGGAAATCGAAAATGCAAACATTTCTCGTTCTTCTCATTCTTCAAAGAAGAGAATCGATGTCATTGATGGGAATGAAGAGAATGAAGAAAATGAGTCTTCACTCAACTCAAAACTCATCCTGGGTTCTTCTAAAGGCAACTTTTTGTATCCTTGCTGATCACTAGAGATCTTTGCTTGAATTCTCCAATTTCTCCAATTCTTGAGCTCAATCCTAGAGTTGTGCTAGTTTTATTTCATGGCTCTGATTCGAAAATTCTTGAAAACCTTTAATGTTTCATATTATCTAATTGTTTTTCTTATTCAACCTGCTTAACCTTTCTTATTCAACCTTTCTTTTTCAACTGTGCCCATGAAATAAAGAAATGATTTAGTTATCCCACTTATTTTTCCTTCTCAACACTTTATTTATCCAATTCCACTCGAATTTGAGATCTGATTAATGATTTTTCGTTAAAATTGACTAAAATCTTATGGACTCTTATGGCTTTTTAGATTCTATCAAAAAAAAAACTAGAAAATAATAATATTAAATGTTTTTTGGTATTGTAAAGTTTCCAGTTTCAAGTTTCCAGGCTTCTCTCTGATTTACAAATGTTATTCCTTCAAATTGGCTTTAATGGCTTTGATGCTTTGATGCTTTGATGGCTTTGATGGCTTTGATGCTTTGATGGCTTTGATGGCTTTGATGGCTTTGATGGCTTTGATGGCTTTGATGGCTTTGATGGCTTTGATGCTTTGATGGCTTTGATGCTTTGATGGCTTTGATGGCTTTGATGGCTTTGATGCTTTGATGCTTTGATGGCTTTGATGCTTTGATGCTTTGATGGCTTTGATGGCTTTGATGGCTTTGATCGCTTTGAATCTGCACTCTGTAAATGATTCTAGAATAGGCCAGACTCGATTTCTTGACTCTGGTCCGGAAATTCTTGAAATGCTTTAATTGTTTTTCTTATTTTAACTGCTTAAATTTGTGCCCATCAACACCACATTTAGTCCACACTTTTCTTTCTCAGTATTTTATTTGTCCATTTCCTCACTCGAATTCGAGTCTAGTTAATCATTTTCCAATAAAATTGACTACAATCTTGTGGCTTTTGAATTCTATCCAAGAAGAAACTACAAACTAATAATGTCAACTAATTTTTGGTATTGTAAAGTTTTCTATATGATTTACAAAAGTTATCCTTTAAAGATGGCTTTGGTTTTAATGGCTTTGGCTTTGAATGGCTTTGGCTTTGAATGGCTTTGGCTTTGAATGGCTTTGGTTTTAATGGCTTTGGCTTTGAATGGCTTTGGTTTTAATGGCTTTGGCTTTGAATGGCTTTGGCTTTGAATGGCTTTGGCTTTGAATGGCTTTGGCTTTGAATGGCTTTGGTTTTAATGGCTTTGGCTTTGAATGGCTTTGGTTTTAATGGCTTTGGCTTTGAATGGCTTTGGTTTTAATGGCTTTGGCTTTGAATGGCTTTGGTTTTAATGGCTTTGGCTTTGAATGGCTTTGGTTTTAATGGCTTTGGCTTTGAATGGCTTTGGTTTTAATGGCTTTGGCTTTGAATGGCTTTGGCTTTGAATGGCTTTGGTTTTAATGGCTTTGGCTTTGAATGGCTTTGGTTTTAATGGCTTTGGCTTTGAATGGCTTTGGCTTTGAATGGCTTTGGCTTTGAATGGCTTTGGCTTTGAATGGCTTTGGGTTTTAATGGCTTTGGCTTTGAATGGCTTTGGTTTTAATGGCTTTGGCTTTGAATGGCTTTGGTTTTAATGGCTTTGGCTTTGAATGGCTTTGGCTTTGAATGGCTTTGGCTTTGAATGGCTTTGGTTTTAATGGCTTTGGCTTTGAATGGCTTTGGCTTTGAATGGCTTTGGCTTTAATGACTCTGGCTTTGAATGCCTTTAGCTTTAATGGCTTTGGTTTTAATGGCTTTGGCTTTGAATCTACTCTCTGTAGATGTTTCCAGAAATATCTATTTATATCTAACCATATCTAGATCTATATCCATGTATATCAATATTCATATATTCATCTAAAGTCACTCTCTTTTTTACTGGCATTCCATTGAAGGACAAGCTCATCGCTTTTTTTTATGTAAAATGAACGAAATGAATGGGTGAATGAGTTAGAGTAAAAGAAATAAAAAGAGAAATGCATTGAATTCATTTCTGATGAGATCCACCCATTCCCAGCGGGTTTTTTTGCGACTTTTGGCCTTCGATAGTTTCCATTAAACCTGCTTAACGAGACGGGGCAGAATTTTCAGACCGTCTGCCTCGCTCTTCGATTTTTTTTTTGTACTGCCCAAAGCTTTTTTGAGGATGGAACCCAGTTCCCCTGCAAGCCCTTTTTTAGGCTTCATTTTGATACTAAACATGGCTAGGTTCTGTTTTGCCATTCTTTAGATTTCGATCATTTTAGATAGAAATTTTTCTGGACTCGTTAAGCTTATCGAGTCCGGCGAAAGATAGATCGAAATCTAAAGAATAGCAAAACAGAGTCTAGCCATGTTTAGTATCAAAATGAAGCCTAAAATAAGAGCTTGCAGGGGAACTGGGTTCCATCCTCAAAAAAGCTTTGGGCAGTACAAAAAATCAAAAGGCGAGACAGACTTTCTGAAAATTTGGCCTCGTCTCGTTAAGCAGGTCTAGTTTCCTTACTCACTTTGTACTTTGTGCGACAAAACGCGTATCCTCTAGCACACTGGATTTCATATTTTGTTTATAACCTAGTGTGCTAGAGTGTTCAAAAAATGAAAAATTTTCGTATTATCACCAAATCTCATTGATCTTTCGTTTCTTTTGTTCTTTTCATATCAAAATTTTTCAAGATACTTCAAGAAATGCTTCAAACATAATACTAAACTATTGAATGGAAAGATTCTAAAGAAAATGCAAACAGCGAACACTCGACGAGCGGCATTTGCTCGTTCACAGACGGTTTCCGAGGGACCTTCAACAACACCGACACATTGTAGACTTTTAAATTTCTATTCTTGACTAATTAACTGCTAAAGAAAAGAAGAGACAAAGCAATAAATCATAAAAATCATAAAAAACCATTAAAGCTATAACTTTGCCTTTCAATATCTCATATTTCAATCGTTTTAGTCACCAACTCGGCTCGCTTGGGTGCACTATCATTGAGTTGGTCAATTGAAAACTGCCGGACTTTGAACTAAAATTTATTCAACATAAAACCATCAATTGATTCCAAATAATTTCCATTATTATTGACGACTTCTGCCCATTTTACAGGCAATTTGCGGATTCCTCTTTCGTAGTAGGATTTTGATTTGTGTCTGAGACAAGTGCGAGACTCAAAAATCGAGGACTGGAGATGTCCGATGTCTCAGTTTGAGCACTTTCTTCAAAAGAAACCCATTTTGGTGTCAATAGAAAAGTTGTAGAGAATCAAAAATGAGGCTTATAGCCAAATTTCCAAAAAGATACACTTAGTAGTTTCGCTTAAAATGCAAGTTTTGTGAAAGTTTCGTAAATTTGGCACTTCTTGACAACCAGTTTTTGAATTGTTCTGAAAATTTGGATATAAGCTTGATTTTTGATTCTCTACAACTTTTCCATTGACACCAGAATGGGTTTCTTTTGAGGAAAGTGCTCAAACTGTCACACATGACAACAGCCCGCAGTTTTCAATTCACCAATCCAACAGATTGAGATTAGCCTTGATTTGAGGAGAAGTCAATGTCCAATTTGAGGATTCGGAGCCGGCCAGATCAATTTGGGAAAGGGAGAGGGAAGGGGGTTATGTAAAAGCCCTGCGCCAGGCGACGAGCGATTATGCGGCCGCACAAAGAACACACAGAACACACAAATTAAACTACGAAGTGTATCTTTTTGGAAATTTGGATATAAGCTTTATTTTTGATTCTCTACAACTTTTCCATTGACACCAAAATGGGTTTCTTTTGAAGAAAGTGCTCAAACTGTCACACATGACAATAGCCCGCGGTTTTCAATTCACCAATCCAATAATTAAGTTCTATTTTAGAAAATAAAACAATTAAATAATAAAAACAAAAACATTAAAGCTATGAAAGCTTAAAGCTATGAATTTGCCTTTTAATATCTCGTATTTCATAATCGTTTTAGGTCAACAAAGCATTCTCCGTCGTGGGAGTAAATCGAATCGGAGTCGATCAAGAGGAAGAAATGGTTTGGGATTTTGGCGGGAGAAATTTCGATCTAGAGATTTAGACATACCGTAATAATTCTATTAGGTTGATGCAAAAGTCTTTTCGTTTTTTTCGTACTTCTGTTAAAAAGTAACAAATTCACGAATTAATCTATAGTTTGCTCTATAAAAAAAGTGTTTTTTTGTTCAATTTGCATCTTTTTAAATGAATTTCGGTTCACTTTCAAGCAAATTCGAGAGTGAAAAACGCCTTTTTCGTAAAAATCTATAAAAAACTCTACGGAAAAATTGGCTGAATGAATTTCTCTGAAATTTTGGCGAAATATTAAACGTTTTGTTTTCTCTATCTTTTATCTATTGACACGAAGATAGGCTTTCTTTAGCTAAGGTGTCTAAACCTAAGGCTAAGGTGTCATCGAGTTAGCCCTTTTTGACTACCCGACTTCATACTCTCAAGAAAATCCAGGCATTCAATATTTTTAAACCCGTTTTAATGTTATTTTGCAGAAAAATAATTGGCTTTTTCTAATGAAATCAACCGTAGTTTAATTGGTGCATTTGTTGGCTTGAAACGGCAGACGAAAAGGAACAAAAACACTTATGCATCAACCTAATAATAGAAGACCATGGTCTTCTATTTTTCAACCCCTTCCCCAAAGGGTCTTCTGTTAGAGACTGGTCTTCTAATAGAGACTGGTCTTCTATATAGAATTATCACGGTAATATGTAAAGCTTTAGATATAATATGTAAAGATTTAGACATAAATTTTGAAAGAAAAATTGTCTTTCTGTCGAACTTAAAGCGGTGAATGAGGAAAAATTTGAGGAAAATTCGATAAAACCCTTTTGTAGATCATTGAAATCTCTTTCAAAAATAAGTAATTCAAAAATTGATCAAAGTTTCACGAATTTTATTCAATTTCCATTTTTTCTTTAACTCCAGGCGGTCTCTCCATCTCTTCTCTGACATTTTCCCAGCGTCAAGCCCTCGTCGCTTCATGGAGAAACATTCGTCCGACAGCGAATTCTGTGATGAGAAAGATCTTTCTCGAGTTGGAGATCGCTTGTCCGAAAGTCAAAGATGTAATAGATAATGTTTTTTTTTTTTTTTTGTTTAACTTTTAAATTCAGCTTTTCTACAAAGCAGCTTTGGTTGACGCGTTTAATAATGAAGGAAATACAGCGGCAACGCTTGACGAACACGTGAAAATGATGGTGAAGTGAGTGGAAACGGGATTGAACGGGGGAAAATTGAGAATGTTATTGAGAATGTTATTGAGAATGCCCTTCAGAATGTTATTCATTTACCAAGATTTATCTAGTGCTGTCATACTAGTGCTGTAATACTGTAATAGTACCCCGCCCCCCGTCGTACAGTCGCGTAGTCGCAAAAGTTTTTTAGTATTTCATTTTTTTTCAAAGCTTTCAAAAAATGCTTACTTTCAAAGCGCTCATACTTTCAAAAAAAGCGTCTTTGGTATCAAAAAAGAGCTGAAGTTCAGGGCTATCTTTTGATAATTGTATTGCTATTGTAGCATAAACGAGTGTCGAGAAAAACGCATTTAAAGCTAGACTACGCAACACTCCGCAACACTCCGCACGGTCATTATGCGGGTGGGGTACTATTACAGTATTTACGGTAATCAAAACTTTAAAAAAAAAAGCTTTAGAGTTCAAAATGGCCATCATTATTCATTTTTTGCAAAGCGCCCGTACCTTCAAAAAATGTGTCTTAGGTATCAAAAAATAGCTGAAATTCAGGGCTATCTTTTGATACCTTTGCGCGCATTGTAGCATAAACCAGTGTCGAGAAAAACTCGTTCAAAGCTAGACTACGCAACTCTCCGCACCGTCATTATGCGGGTGCGGTACTATTACAGTATTTACGGTAGCTATATATTTGTAGAAGTATTTAAGCTTTTACGTACCTGAAGTATACTAAAAATGCCCTCTACTAGAAGTGGGCACTATAGACTACAAACGTAAACTATATGCGCTTCTAAATTGGCTCAAATCTGTCGGATTGACATGAGCTTTAGTTCATTAAAAAGCTCTTGAAATTCTCTATATTTTGAGCTATAGCGCATATCAATCCGACAGACTTGAACAAAGTTAGAAGCGTTTGTAGTCTGGCAGTTCGTCATATTTGACGATCAACTTAAAGTTACTGTAGCGAAAAATGAAAAAAGGATGCTAAGCACATGCTAAGCACGTGTGCTTCTAAAGTATGAGAAACGCTATAGAAGAGATTTTGCAGGTTATTCGACGAGTTGGTGAACACGATTGATGACGAAGAACAGTGCACATCACAGATGAAACAAGTGAGACAAAGAAATCCGAGGATATTTCTTTATATTTCTTGTCTTACTGCCAACAGCTGCCAACATTTTCTTAGCCCAAAAAAACCTTTTATCATTGTTGGCAAAAAGAATCGAGGAGGAAGCATTCTTTTCACTTTTCCTATTTCCTATTTCCGGTCCACATTGAGTGCATCTTATTTTTAGATAAAAGAAAAATGAGAAAAGACTCAAAAATGAGGAATTTAAGCTGATTTAGCTAAAAGGTAATGAAATTTTCAAAAATCAAAAAAATTTTTAGGTTGGTTGTGTTCACGCGATGTTGTCACGTAGTTGCGGCTTCTCAGCAGAAATTTGGGAAAGATTGGGCGAAGTGGCAATCGAGAGAATATGTGCACACGAGGGAGTCATTGTGAGAGATGCAAAACCGTAAATCAATACCATAAAAATTCGAATAGAAAACCCGACGCACTTCTTCATTTTATTCGTGTTTGTCAACTTCAAATAAAATAAAGAAAATCTTTAACTTCTTATAACTTCTTATAACTTCTTTAATCTCTTTAACTTCTTTAACTTCTTTAGCTTCTTTACCTTCTTTACCTTCTTTAACTTCTTCAACTTCTTTACCTTCTTCAACTTCTTCACCTTCTTTAACTCCTTCAACTTCTTTAACTCCTTCAACTTCTTTAACCTCTTTAACTTCTTCAACTTCTTCAACTTCTTCAACTTCTTCAACTTCTTTACCTTCTTTACCTTCTTTAACTCCTTCAACTTCTTTAACTTCTTTACCTTCTTCAACTTCTTCACCTTCTTTAACTCCTTCAACTTCTTCAACTTCTTTACCTTCTTCAACTTCTTCACCTTCTTTAACTCCTTCAACTTCTTTACCTTCTTTACCTTCTTTACCTTCTTTACCTTCTTTAACTTCTTTAACTTCTAGAAAGCAATTCCCGTCTATTTCTCAATCTCTATTCTCTAATAAGCTAAGCAAAGCTGAATTGACGTTAAAATTAGATGAAAAATGCATAAAAAACACTCATTTCTGAACTAATGAAAGGCTACTCTAGCTAGGACATAAAATAGAATAGAAATTGAAAAATAGATGGGAAATGCTTTCTAATAGAATGCTTACACTATATGGAATATACAGCTATATATTTGTAGAAGTATTTAAGCTTTTACGTACCTGAAGTATACTAAAAATGCCCTCTACTAGAAGTGGGCACTATAGACTACAAACGTAAACTATATGCGCTTCTAAATTGGCTCAAATCTGTCGGATTGACATGAGCTCTAGTTCATTAAAAAGCTCTTGAAATTCTCTATATTTTGAGCTATAGCGCATATTAATCCGACAGACTTGAACAAAGTTAGAAGCGTTTGTAGTCTGGCATTTCGTCATATTTGACGATCAACTTAAAGTACTGTAGCGAAAAATGAAAAAAGGAAATAGAACAATACAATAATAGGTAATCAATATTGTTTGCAGAAATCTCGTGAAGCAGCTCGTGCATGGCGAACACTGATCGCGTGTTCGGTGGACGAAATGCGCAGCGGATTCGAGGGAGAAGCACGCGTATTCAGCAGGTAGAAAAATGATCCGAATCAAATGGAATCTCTAAATCGAAATCTTTTCTGAAATTGATTTCAAATCATTTCAATTATTGGTACTGGTGCATCTTTCCCACCCCAATGATCTCTACTATAGATAAGTGAAGGATGTCCGTCTGTCTGTCCGTCTGTCTGTCTGTCCGTCCGTCTGTCTGCCCGGCCGTCTGTCTGTCTGTCTGTCCGTTCGTCTGTCCGTCTGTCTGTCTGTCCGTCCGTCTGTCTGCCCGGCCGTCTGTCTGTCTGTCTGTCTGTCGTCCGTTCGTCTGTCCGTCCGTCTGTCTGTCCGTCCGTCTGTCGCCCGGCCGTCTGTCTCTCTCGTTCGTCTGTCTGTCCGTCGTCTGTCTGTCCTCCTCTTCTGCCCGCCTCTGTCTGTCTGTCTGTCTTCTGTCGTTCTGTCGTCGTCTTCCCCGGCCGTCTTCTGGTCTGTCTGTCTTTCCGTTCGTATTCTGTCTGTCTGTCTGTCTGTCTGTCTGTCGTCTGTCTGTCTGTCTGTCTGTCCGTCTGTCTGTCTGTCCGTCTGTCTGTCTGCCGTCTGTCTGTCTGTCTGTCTCGTCTGTCTGTCTGTCTGCCGTCTGTCTGTCTGTCTGTCTGTCTGTCTGTCTGTCTGTCTGTCTGTCTGTCTGTCCGTCTGTCTGTCTGTCTGTCTGTCTGTCTGTCTGTCTGCAATCTCAGTCAAATATTCTAGACTATCAACAAATTCATCCCAACGTTCGCACAAACTTTTGCATCCATTTTCTTTCCAATCGTGTCTTCTTGATGCGATTTTGATTGTATTCAACCATTTTGTTGTCAATTTTCTGTTGAAATCCTGAAAGTCCTTTAATGAATGTCCACAGATCTGGATGATCCCTATTGAGATGCTTTCTGAGGTCATTGTTTATGCCTTTCAAGCAGTTGTCCGTTCGTTGTTCGCCTAAACATAATTGTAATCACTTGATAACAACTCAACCAAACCATTGAGCAACATTGACATTGAGTGTATTGGATAGTTAAATCAAGATTTTCGTCGAAATAGGATTTCGGCAAAATGGGGGAATCGATTTCAAATCACATGGGTGAACCCAAATACATTCATTTGTGCATCTGGAGGCCAACGAGCTAGCGCACAAGTAAGCCTCCAGATGCACCAAAGGAGCCAGCGCACAAGTAAGCCTCCAGATGCACCAAAGGAGCCAGCGCACAAGTAAGCCTCCAGATGCACCAACGAGCTAGCGCACAAGTAAGCCTAGTTTCCATCTAAACTCTTGGGGTGGGTAAAGATGCAAAAAGTACCAACAAATTAACCGAATACATCTCTAGTCGAATGCTGGTCGTTCCCGAAACATCCGAGTAAGTGAAATCATCAATCCTCAAATAGCGAGAGGAATTTCCGAGAGGAATCTCTCGCTTTTTGGTTTTTTTTTTCGCATTTGCCTTTTGTCTAGCGGTTTCTTTTTCTTAGCTGTAGCCTGTGTTTTTTTGGATTTAAAAGAAAGATAAAAGAAAGATATTCAAGGGAATATTCAATTTTGTTTTTTAGAAAATCTTCATCAACAGATGCTCTTGAAATGAATGAGGGTGAAGGATCTGAGCTTTCACAAAGACTTCAACAACTCCGAATCGATTTTGGGCAAACTTATCAAATGTGAATTGATTTTCTAGCATTTCTTTAAGTAGTCGAATTCAATTTTAATTCAAAACTTTAATAAGCTTGACAAGAAACTTTATGCTCTAAAGAATCCCTTCGGCCACGTCACATTACAGTAATCTTTGTAAAGTAATCTTTGCAATGTAATCTACCCCATGAGCCCATGAGCAAATACCCCATGAGCTAACAGATTTTTGAGCCATTTTCCAGCTCTATAGCACTTGATTGAAAGCAAAATAAAGTAATCTTTGTAAAGCAGACAGACTATAAAGTAACCTTTACAAAAGTATTCTTTGTAAAGTATTCTTTGTAAAGTAATCTTTATAAAGTAATCTTTATAAAGTATTCTTTATAAAGTATTCTTTATAAAGTAATCTTTGTAAAGTAATCTTTATAAAGTATTCTTTATAAAGTATTCTTTATAAAGTATTCTTTATAAAGTAATCTTTTTAAAGTAATCTTTGTAAAGTAATCTTTATAAAGTAATCCTTGTAAAGTAATCTTTGTAAAATTCAGTAAGAAGGTGGGCATTTATTAGAGCATAAAGTACAAAGTTTGTCTTGTTTTTAACTCTAGCTTTTGAAAATCCCAAAAAAATCTATTCAATCTATTTCTTGTCACAAAAGATTTCTTCGTTTTCTTTTCTCTTTCAGAGACGACTTTTTCCTCTCTGTGATATCACAATTTTATCTCGGCATTCAGCTTTGCTTTCAGGTTTTTTTTTTTTTGCTTTGATTTTGTTCTTAAGCTTTTAACATTTTCTAAATTCGCTTGAGCGCTTTCTAAATTCTAAAAATCTCTTTAAAAAAAAAAAGAAAAATTGTAAATACGTAGAAAACGGCATTTTATTGATAAATCTCCTTTAAAAAAAATTACAATTCATACAGAGAAATGCGCACAGAAAAGTACCGGTATTTGAGAATGGGAGAATAAGATTAAAAAAGAAAGAAAAAAGAAAGAAAGAGAAAGAAAGAGAAAAGAAAGAAAGAAAGAAAGAGAAAAGAAAGAAAGAAAGAAAGAAAATGAAAGAAAAATGAAAGAAAATAAAAGATTAATATATTAATAATAGATTACAATTAAAGATTAAAGTTTTTTTGCAGAAATATGAAGTTTTCCTTTACTCGACAGATGACTTTTCAACGTTCGAATATCGATATCGGCTGGTAATCGATACGATCTGAAATTGATTGGAAATCGGGAGTTCGATACGCCAGTTCTTTTATAGAAAAACCTTTTGGCTGGGAGTGCAAAAAGTGGATAAAAAGTGCTGGCCGGAGACTCGAACCTGCGACCACCAAGCTCACCGAGCGATACCTTTACCAATGAGCTACACCGGCATGTTAGCCTTGGCCGCCAGGTCAGGGTCTTATCCCTTACTCTTTTGGGTTTTAAGCAATTTTTAAGAAAAATTTATTTTTGCAGAAAACTTATTTTGCAAATCAATTTGCAAAGTTTTCTCTTATTTAGCTTTTTAAAAAGTGATCGTAGTTTGTATAAAACCGTAGTTTGTATAAAACCGTAGTTTGTATAAAACCGTAGTTTGTATAAAACCGTAGTTTGTATAAAACCGTAGTTTGTATAAAACCGTAGTTTCTATAGAACCGTAGTTTCTATAGAGCCGTAGTTTCTATAGAGCCGTAGTTTCTATAGAGCCGTAGTTTCTATAGAGCCGTAGTTTGTATAGAACCGTAGTTTGTATAGAACCGTAGTTTGTATAGAACCGTAGTTTGTATAGAACCGTAGTTTGTATAGAACCGTAGTTTGTATAGAACCGTAGTTTGTATAGAACCGTAGTTTGTATAGAACCGTAGTTTGTATAGAACCGTAGTTTGTATAGAACCGTAGTTTGTATAGAACCGTAGTTTTTACGTGCCTGTGACCATAGTTTGTATAAAAATTGGGTAATTAAACCGGTCAAATCAAGGGAAAGCCTTATTTATTCTTGTTTTCTTTGCAAAAATCCTTTCAAACGTACCTCGTAATCACTCGATAAACATACGGATCACCCTTTTTCTGCACGTGTTCAAAGTGTATCTCCAAAAGACTCCCGATCACGCGCACCTTTAAAGTTGGGGCATTGAAAAGTGAATAAAGAAACTGATAAATAGATTTTCTTCAGTTTTCTTCATTTTCTATAAAATTCAGCTATTTTCGAAAACGATCTACCGTAGCTAGCCGTTAACGAATGAGGTTTTTTCACTAGATTTGTACGAAATCTTTGTAATCGACTTCTGCGAACATGACTACCGTATTTGTTCGAATAGAAGACCGGGTAAAGAGTATGATCGCGTGCTCCTGCGTAGCAGCCCTTTTTAAAATTTCTTTTCTGCATAAAAGCTTTCAATGAAATGCTATAGGGCTGAAAAATGACTCAAAAATACGACATGAGCTAACAGATTTTTTTTTTCCAGCTCTATACCCATTTTCCAGCTCTATAGCACTTCATTGAAAGCTTTTATGCAGAAAAGAAATTTTAAAAAGGGCTGCTACGCAGGAGTACGCGATCATACTCTTTACCCGGTCTTCTATTCGAACAAATACGCTCATTTTTTTGGTAGTTTTCAAGAGGAGATTCAGAGCTATCGAATGACTATAATAGTTGAGTTTTATCATTGAATTTACATAAAACAGTTACAATTATCAGTAAAACAGTGAATGACTACGCGACTGTACACTCAAAATGTCATCTTCTTGAAGGGAGAGAAGCAGAAACGGAGTAAAAACCTTAGCAAAAAAAAATTATGTTACCAAAATACAATTCAGCTTTCTTCGAAAACGATCTAAACTATTCCCCATGTTGCATTTTACCTGTATTTCGTTCGGTAGAAAAGATTTCGCCTCTAAAGCAACATCGAATTTCTCTGAAGTGTTTGTCACCTGAAATTTTTTGATATTTTAAAACATTTTCTGCTTCTTTACCTTAACAATTCCATCATTATCTTGTAGTGGCCAATCCCAATATTCCTCATTGGCGTTGAGGATCATTGAGAGAGAGAGAGAGAGAAAAAAAGAAGTGATACGAAATTGAGAAAGCGAAGACACACTACTGGAATTGAAAGTAAATTAAAAGTAAAGTAAATTAAAAGTAAAGTAAATTAAAAGTAAAGTAAATTAAGAGTAAAGTAAATTAAAAGTAAAGTAAATTAAAAGTAAAGTAAATTAAAAGTAAAGTAAATTAAAAGTAAAATAAATTAAAAGTAAAGTAAATTAAAAGTAAAGTAAATTGAAAGTAAATTTCAAAAATTTGTTCAAAACAGAATCATTGAGTAAAAGTTAATGAAAGATTTGAGGGGAATATTGAATGGACACACACAAAAAAATGGGGAATTGTGAGAAAGAATTGAAAAAGAAAGAGTGAAAAGAAGAGAGATCAGCAAAAAAAGGGGGGAAAGGTGAAATGGGAGGCTTGTTACATCGTCTTTTCGCTCATTGAGATGTGTGTGCCACAACCAACTACACACAATTGCTTCTTCGACAAAAAAAGTAAAAAGACACCAACGAGGAGTGAAAGATTTGAGAATTTAAAGAATACGTCACTAAAAATCTATTTTCCCCAGCTCATTCAAATGAACCAAAATCCACACTCTCTAGAATTCACGATCCATGAGATCGTGAGATCCTTGAGATCCATGAGATCCATGAGGACCATGAGATCGTGAGGATCCATGAGGACCATGAGATTGAGATCCATGAGATCCATGAGGACAATGAGGTTGAGATCCATGAGGTTGAGATCCATGAGATTGAGATCCATGAGACCCATGAGATCCATGAGATCCTTGAGATCCATGAGACCCATGAGGACCATGAGATCCGTGAGATCCATGAGATCCATGAGATCCATGAGAACCATGAGATCCATGAGATCCATGAGATCCATGAGGACCATGAGGTTGAGATCCATGAGGTTGAGATCCATGAGATTGAGATCCATGAGACCCATGAGATCCATGAGATCCATGAGACCCATGAGATCCATGAGACCCATGAGATCCATGAGACCCATGAGATCTAGAAAGTGTGGATTTTGCTCCCACCCATCGTTCTTGACTTGGGTCAATTTATTCTAATATTATTGCTTTTGTATTAATTGTTTTACTGTTTCCTCGTAGATTACCTCAATATAATTCCTCTTAGCATTTGAATTCATCTCTCAAATTATTCAATTCAAAGTACTTGTGTAATTTGATGAATAAATTCCCCCGATCCTTATGATTGTAGGCTTCAACTATTAGTTTATCTTTATAGAGTTTGTAGTTTTGTTTTATTTTTATATTTACATATCAGGTTTTAGGAGGTTTTAGAAACAAAGATCAAAAGCAATTTTGAAGTAAAAATGACCGTAACAATAACATAACATTAGTAAACAGTAAACAATACTCTAATTAAACGGCAACCCCTCGTTCAGTCGTGTAGTCTAACTTCTTTTTAGAAAATCATCTTTTTACTTAGCCCCTAGAGTTTTCCGAACTACATCTTTGGTACCAAAAAATACTAGATTTCAAGGGCTATCATTTGACACCCAAGCGCACACTATAGCATAAAGCAGCGCGGAGAACGGAGCGTGTAAAGTTAGACTACGCGGCAATACCCTGTCATTATGGGAGGTGTCATTCTCAGGTAGATGAAATGGAAAATTTTTTGTGGAAATGAGATTGGCATTAGTGTGAAATATTGATTTTGAAAAGAAATAGCAGAAAAATCGAAGAAAACTGAGTACCTTTTATCCATTAATTTAGTTGAAATGTAAACCTATTCAGCTTTCTCATCGGAAAATTGAGAAACTTGATGAGTACTTTTTAATATTCTCATCCTAATTGAAATCAAATAAAACATTCCGTTTTATCCGACTTCTTTCATCATCTAGCCGGATTTTAAGCTACCGTAAATACAAAAAAAACAAAACAAAACAAAACAAAAGACAAAACTGTTCTTTGTCAGCACAGTAGCTTCAAAAGTTCGATGAAAAAAGGTGAATGTTCAGTATTTCCAACGACTTCTTTTTGATCGATTAGGTCCCAAGCAGTTCAACTCTAATGTGTTAAGTGTTGCATAAAATATTGAAGCCCTTAATCTTGGCTACATTTTTCTCTTAAAAGTTTCCCAATTTCGAGATATACAACTCATTTTACAAGCTCTTCAATGAGTACTAGTTGATCCTTTTCTGGGAATTTGTAGGCAATTTTTATTATAATAAATTATCAAAAAAAAAACTTTTTTGATATTTATTTTAATTTAAAAGGTTATTTAACATTATTTAATGATAATAAGAACTGTTTTTGATTGAATCTTCTTACTCAATTTTGATACAATGATCAATGAACTCAATTACCAAAGATGGTCGGAAAAGGATCAACTAGCACTCCTTGAAGGGCTTGTAAAATGAGTTTTATATCTCGAATCGGGCAACTTTTAAGAGAAAAATGTAGCCAAGACTAAGGGCTTCAATATTTTATATAACCTTTAACACATTAGGGTTGTACTTGGCACTTGGGAGCTAGTCGATCAAAAAGAAGTCGTTGGAAATACTAAACACCCTGTAGTAGGTAGTAGGTTGAGGAAAAAGTTCGCACTTAGCTCAGCGAAAAATTCAATTTTTATGCATTTCGTTGCTGGTTTTTTCGCGCTTATTTATTACCAATTTTGATCTTTGTTTTCCAGATGAGTTTCCAAGAAAAAGAGCTTCGAGTTTTCATTCGCTATTGCTGGAAATGGACACTTTCAATTTGAAGTCATTCGAGTCATTTAAAGGAGTTGAAGAAGCTTGCCAAGAGTGCCAAGAGCCAAGAGCCTTGCCTTGGCCCCTTTTCCTCAACTTGCCAAGAGTTCTTTAATTCGAAACCGAACGAGTGCTACTTGGACAAGGCCCGAAAGCTTGCAGATCGATGAGAGAAAGTCGTAGATAATCATGGGTTTTCCTTTAAGGAATAATTCTTCTTATTCTTCTTATTTTTATTATTAAAGTGCGCATAAAAATTGAATTTTTCACAGAATTTTTTTGAATTAAGAGAGGACTTTTTTGCTCAACCTAGTACTTTAAAAAATACCGACTGGGGCTACCAGTGGTGAATTTATCGCACACACGAAATATATCAATCACAATACAACGACACACACAATACTAGGCTATATCTTAACTTAACCCACGTCATGACAGACGGCTCCCTAACCCTAAGCTCAATGGGGAACTAAATAGCTTTTTTGGTGGTGAAGGGAAGATGACGATGAAGGAGTGGCTTGTCACTTTAAAGAACTGGGGCCACAACCACCAGACTGCCCTCCAGAAAACCTCTCAACCCGAAGGGAAAGGAAATCCGAAGGGGGTGACCATGTCGCATGTGGGGTTCGAACCCTCGACCTTCCGATTAAGATAAAAGACACTTAACCAGTCAGCCACACGTGCTCAACGTGCTTTCAATAAACTTTCTTCGCTTTGTTTTAGCGAAGAAATGGGGGTTAAACTTTTAAACTTTTAAACTTTCAAATTTAAAAATACAATGATCAATGAAATGTCAATTAGAAAAAGTCAGAAATGATGAAGAAAGAAAGATGAGAGGATTTGAGTGGGGGCAAAAGGGAGGGGATTTTTGAAGAGTGGAGGAGATCGATGGGAAACAAATCCAACAATCCTCATCTTTACTTTCTTTTCTTTCTTTTCTCTCAACCAACCACTCCCTTTTTTTTTCTTTTTTTCATATATCCGATGGACGATGAGAGATCTTGCACATGTGTCAATAAGAATTTGCAGAAAATTTCTCGACTAATTGACTTTTTAAAGTTGAAAGAATTGCAAGAAATATGAATTCTGAATTGCAAAAATGTTTTGCATTTAGCACAAATTATATTCTTAAATTTCTACTCTTATAAATAAACGAAAAGTTCCTAAGGGTGGATAAAGAAATGTGAAACGATCGCAGAATCTTCTTTCTTAGTTTCTTTTTTTTTTTTGTTGAGAAAATCCCAGGGAACCCAAAAACGGTGTTTTTAGGGGTTTTACAATGTGGCCTTTCTATTGCAAAAGAAAATAGCTCGATATCTCCACCAAATCTCCATAAAACCTCTTTTTGGGGGGTGGATAAAGAAATATGAAACGGAAATATTTATGGAGGAGGAGAGGTGATGCCCGGGATGAGCAATCGTTTAAGAACCGGTTGATGGCAACATTATTTTATAGTAATGTCTACAGTAATCTATAGCAAATACGGCAGATCTTTAAAAAAGGAAATGCGTTCAAACAAAACTCTGGGGAAACTTAGAGAGAGATCGGAAAATAGATCCATTGGGTTGATGGAAAAGTCCTTTCCGATTTTTTGGGAGAGTACCTTAAATTTGTCGAATTTTGACGTTTTATAGCTCATCCTAAAGCGCTGAATTCAAGACGGATCGATTGGTAAAAACCGTTTTGAGATATCTCTTTTCTAAAATTTTTTACAGCTATTAGGTTGATGCATAAGTGTTTTTGTTCCTTTTCGTCTGCCGTTTCAAGCCAACAAATGCACCAATTAAACTACGGTTGATTTCATTAGAAAAAGCAATTATTTTTCTGCAAAATAACATTAAAACGGGTTTAAAAATATTGAATGCCTGGATTTTCTTGAGAGTATGAAGTCGGGTAGTCAAAAAGGGCTAACTCGATGACACCTTAGCCTTAGGTTTAGACACCTTAGCTAAAGAAAACCTATCTTCGTGTCAATAGATAAAAGATAGAGAAAACAAAACGTTTGATATTTCGCCAAAATTTCCAGAGAAATTCATTCAGCCAATTTTTCCGTAGAGTTTTTTATAGATTTTTACGAAAAAGGCGTTTTTCACTCTCGAATTTGCTTGAAAGTGAACCGAAATTCATTTAAAATGATGCAAATTGAACAAAAAAACCACTTTTTTTATAGAGCAAACTATAGATTAATTCGTGAATTTGTTACTTTTTAACAGAAGTACGAAAGAAACGAAAAGACTTATGCATCAACCTATTATTTTAGTAAAGGGTGGCAGAGCCAAAAAATGGCTGTTTTCACGTTTCGTTAGTTTTGCGTGCAGAAACCTAGGCTAAAAAAACATGTGTTTCGTGATCGGCGTCAAAAATAACCCCTAGAAACGCATTTTCCGAATCTTAGCAAAAAATTTTTGAAAAATATTGTCACCGGTGGAAGTCGAGCCAGCGACCCTCAGATCAATAGCCTTTCCGCCGCTTTTCGCGATTTTCCTTCGTTTTTCTCGTTTTTTACCTTCTAAAACCCTAAAATTTACCTTCTAACAACATCAAAAAAATGATAAATGCGTGTCTAGGGGTTATTTTTGACGCCGATCACGAAACACATCTTTTTTTAGCCTAGGTTTCTGCACGGAAAACTAACGAAACGTGAAAACAGCCATTTTTTGGCTCTGCCGCCCTTTACTAAAATAGCTGTAAAAACTTTTAGAAAAGAGATATCACAAAACGGTTTTTACCAATCGATCCGTCTTGAATTCAGCGCTTTAGGATGAGCTATAAAACGTCAAAATTCGACAAATTTAAGGTACTCTCCCAAAAAATCGGAAAGGACTTTTCCATCAACCCAATGGATCAAATTTCCGATCTCTCATTGCTACTTTACTTGATTTTAAATCCATATTCTCATGAAACCCATCAACAAATAGCATTCGTTTTAAAGTCTACAATGTATGCAGTATAGATCTACTCTATGTAAAGCAGAAGAGATGTCTGTCCGTCCGTCTGTGCGCAGCCATTGGCAAAAAAGAGGCGGGGCTTAGATTGCGTGGAAAACGAGAAGGTTAGTGAGCGTTTTCCGGATGGTACAAAATATAAGCTACCAAAAAGTTCAACAATGAAAAGCTATAATCAAGAGAACGAAGAACTTTCTTTTTAATAAGAAAAAAAAGCGTGGTAGGAGAAATTTCGCAAGCAGGCCCTTCACATTTCCCTCAAACTGATGGGATAAGGCCAACTGTCGGGAATGCGATCATTTCTCTTTTCTTATATCTCTTCTCCTTTTCTTTTTCATTTCTATCTCTATTTTTTCTTTGATCTTTATTTCTTTCGCAAGATCTCTTTTCTCTTTTTTTTTACAAAAAAACCTCTGCAAAAATGGGCAAAAACGAGCATAAACTTTCGAAAACTAAACAGAAAAATTGTAAAAGTAAACCTGAGTTGAGTAGGCGTATTTTAGCTAATATTACTAATATTAAATACCAGTCCAGCCGTTCGCTGCATTGCTTGAAATTCGAATGATTGATAAGCTGATTTAAAAAAAAAAAAATACCGACTGGGGCTACCAGTGGTGAATTTATCGCATACACGAAATATATCAATCACAATACAACGACACACACAATACTAGGCTATATCTTAACTTAACCCACGTCATGACAGACGGCTCCCTAACCCTAAGCTCAATGGGGAACTAAATAGCTTTTTTTGGTGGTGAAGGGAAGATGACGATGAAGGAGTGGCTTGTCACTTTAAAGAACTGGGGCCACAACCACCAGACTGCCCTCCAGAAAACCTCTCAACCCGAAGGGAAAGGAAATCCGAAGGGGGTGACCATGTCGCATGTGGGGTTCGAACCCTCGACCTTCCGATTAAGATAAAAGACACTTAACGAGTCAGCCACACGTGCTCAACGTGTGGCTGACTGGTTAAATACCAGTCCAGCCGTTCGCTGCATTGCTTGAAATTCGAATGATTGATAAGCTGATTCCATCAATTTTATGTTTTTAAAATTCACAGATATCGAGTGATTGAATGAAATTGAAATGATCTATGAGAGTGATGGGGATGAAATCAAAACGCTCACATATCTTTTCAAAAATAAAAAAGATTACAAGCCTCAGCGAAATAAGTGTTCTATACTGTTCGAAAGCGCTGAATCTCCTCTATAAAATCGTGGAAAAACGATTTTGAATTCGATTGATTTTTTGGGGACTTGAGTGATTTTTAAAGTTGAAAGGTCAAAAATGATTTTCTGGCGATGCGCGGGTTTTCCACATTAGAAAATACCGTCAATTAAAGTTATTACAAAATAATATAAAAGAAAAGAGCTTCTTTTGTTTCTCGATTTTAGGCAGAAAACGGCAAAAAACGGCAAAAACGGGTACTTTCAACTTTAGTTCCTTATATCTCGATAGAATTTAAGCTGATCGTTTAAGTTTTGGTATAAATATTGAGTAATGTATCTTCTTAATTGATAGGAAAAATTTCAAGCGAAAAGATCCCTGGATAGTTGATAGTTGCCAGCAGTTGCAGCTTGGTTGAGACCCAAGTTGAGACCCAGGTCGAGACTCGACCAGCCGTTACTTTTCAGCACTCAAGTCCCCAATAATCAATCGAAATCAAAATCTTTTTTTTTTCCACTATTTTGTAGAGGAGATTCAGGGCTTTTCGAATAGTACGTAACACTGATTGGCTGAGGCTTGCAATGTTTTTATTTTTGGAAAGATATGTGAGTCCACACTCCTTTTTGTGGCTTTTTATATTTCATTCCCCGTCACCCTAATAGTTGGCATCAAATTCAGCCGTTTCTAGTCATTAAATCTTCATAAATTTCGAGATTGTTGAGTCAAATGAACGAGCTAAATTTCAGGGGGAATTTTCAAAGCTTTCAAAGCTGCAAATCACAGAGTCTAAATGCTAGAGCTCGAAATTTTATTCTTCAAAGCTATAACACAAAATGAGATTACATACACATCAAAAAAAAAAATGACTAGCGATTGCGATTTTTGGCTTTAAAAATATTGAGAGAATGCACAGAGGGACACCCGTTTTCTCTTCACACAGAAAAGTTCATGATTGCAAATTTAAAGAGTTTAATTTAAAGAGTTTAATTTAAAGAGTACAATTTAAAGAGTTTAATTTAAAGAGTTTAATTTAAAGAGTTTAATTTAAAGAGTTTAATTTAAAGAGTTTAATTTAAAGAGTTTAATTTAAAGAGTACAATTTAAAGAGTTTAATTTAAAGAGTTTAATTTAAAGAGTTTAATTTAAAGAGTTTAATTTAAAGAGTACAATTTAAAGAGTACAATTTAAAGAGTACAATTTAAAGAGTACAATTTAAAGAGTACAATTTAAAGAGTACAATTTAAAGAGTACAATTTAAAGAGTACAATTTAAAGAGTTCAATTTAAAGAGTCCAATTAAAAGAGTACAATTAAAAGAGTTCAATTTAAAGAGTACAATTAAAAGAGTTCAATTTAAAGAGTCCAATTAAAAGAGTACAATTAAAAGAGTTCAATTTAAAGAGTCCAATTAAAAGAGTACAATTTAAAGAGTTCAATTTAAAGAGTTCAATTTTAAATTATGAAAAGAATTTTGTGAATAGTGTTAGCATGGGGTAAAATGGTATGCGGAATAGAGAAATTTGGCTTTTTATGTGACTAGAGTTATTTTGTTTGGATGAATAGATGAATTTGATCAAGTTATTCAGCGGAAATGATAGGTGGCATGGCTGAATAGCCATTCTTTTCGATAGCTGGTGTTTGAGTGACACTACATGATCCCAATAAATGATCCTTTCCCGTTGATCGAAGTCTGAAAAGCGTTTATCATTAAGATAAAGCGATAAAGCTATTCAGTTATTCAGCTATTCAGCTTTACGAATCAATAACTTCAAAGTCTTATTTGAAATTGATAAAGCAAAAAAAAATTGTGTACTGAGATGCTATTTCGATTAACTTCTTATTCGATTAACTTCAACTACCATAATGACACTTTAATTGAGTGCGGAGTGTTGCGTAGTCTAGCTTTAAACGCGTTTTTCTCGACACTCATTTAAGCGACAATGCACGCAAAGGTATCAAAAAATAGCTGAAATTCAGCGCTATTTTTTTTGATACTAAAGACGCTTAGTACGAGTGCTTTAAAGAATGAAATACTAAAAAAAACATTTGCGACTACGCGACTATTACAAGATTTACGGTCTATTTCCTTTATTTTTTTCTCATTTCCTCTAACCTTTTTCTCTTTTTTGCAGCTTTACTCAATTCTTGAATCCACACAAGACACGGTGCTCCCATGATCGCTTTTCTGGAAGAGATTTTGTGAGTTTAAAAAAATTTTTGTTGCTAAATCTACCGTATTCTTCCATTCATTGCACAGAAAAGGAAAAAGATTAGGCAAGCCGTCAAAAGGGTGATCATCTCGTTGAAATCACCTGTAAATTTGTTTACATTACGTTACGTTACATTACATTACGTTACATTACATTACATTACGCTACATTACATTTGTTTACATGACGTAAATTGTTTGCGTGAATTGTTTGCGTGAATTTGGGATAATTTGAAAAGTCACCGTATTGCAGGATTACGGTAGAGATTCTCTTTTTATGTAAAGAATTAATCTTTTGAAAAATCAACCTAGCGCTGAGTAGATTGATGAGAATGGAGTAGAGAAAGTGCTCAAAACGGCGAGAAGACCTTGTGGAAGTTCGACACAAATAAACATGAACATTATCATCTGAAAATTGAAATCGTTTTTCATTTTCACAATTCGAACATTTTCTAGTTAGACCCACTAATATCATTTTCGTCGTTCTTTGATATTGTTGATCTCTTTCAAGAGTCGAAAAACGAGCACTGATCTTTCTGAAAAAAAGGAAAAATTGATGGGATTTGATGGGATTTGATGGGATTTGATGGGATTTGATTGAATTGATTGAATTGATTGAATGGATTGAATTGATTGATTGATTGGATTGATTAAATTGATTGAATGGATTGAATTGATTGATTGATTGGATTGATTGGATTGATTGGATTGATTGGATTGATTGGATTGATTGGATTGATTCAATTGATTCAATTGATTGAATTGATTGAATTGATTGGATTGATTGGATTGATTGGATTGATTGGATTGATTGGATTGATTGGATTGATTGGATTGATTGGATTGATTGGATTGATTGGATTGATTGGATTGATTGATTGATTGATTGGATTGATTCAATTGATTCAATTGATTGAATTTAAAGTTTACCTAAAAGAAAACCTTTAGTTTCTTTAGGGTTTTGTTTAGAAAAACTTGTACATTTTGTGGTATACCTGATTTTCTTGAGTTGATAAAGAATGAGAAGAGTCATCACACATAAAATCACTGATGGAATAATCTTGGCGCATGTGTTGAAAAGCCAGAAACTTAACTGAAAAAAAACAGAAAAATTCATTGAAATCTTGCTTAGAATTGTTTACATTTTGAAGATTTTTATTCGAAAATGACAATTCGTAAGAGGTGACATTTTTGAGTTGCGGGAAACGCTGAGCACAGCCAGCCTTTTCGGGAACCTGAAATTATTGAGAATTGTTTGTGAAGGAATAGAATATTTCAATTAGATTGGATTTGATAACTTCGAAATGTTGAATGTTGGCAACTTTTACCTCAACGATTTCCGTTGTGAAATAGAGTGGCATTCCGATAATCGCCACCGAAATATAGATGATCAATAAGGAAACACGACATTTCTGAACAAAAAAAAACAATAAAAACATAAAATGAAGAAAGCTTTAACTTTATCGAAACGAAAAAAAAGACCCATTCTTTAGAAAGAACTTGAAAGCTTACCGTTTGAGTGAACCACGGTAAAGAGGAATTCACTCCGGTGAGACGTTTTAGAGAACAAAAGCTGAAATTTCCCAAATTCAAGATCTTATTATACATTATAAGCAGCTATATATTATAAACAATAAACAATCTACTATATTACTAAATATAAAAGAGCAATGTCTGTCTTTCAGTCCGTCCGTCTGCCTGTACTTTTAAATATAATAGAGTTATGCCATTTAAAACCAAAAATGGCAAAACTCATTGGCACTACGGGGAGTCGAACCAGGCTTGCCAGGGGCCAGAAATAAACGCGCTACCGATTGCTCCACGGCGACGCCGGGCAACCCACTCAGAAAAATCTAGAAAACCCCGTTAGGCGGGTTTTTCGGTTGATGGTAAAATAAAGGACTACGATCAGGTTTGAAGCTATTTAGCTGAGTATTTAATTACCGTATAATTGAGAGTGCGACCACATGAAAGACTCCGCTCATGTGAACGAAAACTGAGAGTGAAACGGATACGTGCATTGTTGTCGCTGAAATTCGAGAATTTTGGAGTTTAGCTTGATTCCAATTTGGTTCCAATTCGGTTCCAATTTGGTTCCAATATGTTTAGCTCAAATTTTTTTCGGTTATAATTTGAAAAGCTTTCAAACAAACCCATTGGCTTCGAGAAGAAAAGCGGTGAGCACAACTCATCACTCGCCCATTTGAAAAAAGTCGAATAAAGAAAATTCGCACAAAGAGCAAGCTGACAACTGGAAAATTGAATGGAATTAGAAAATTGATTGGAATTAGAAAATTGATTGGAATTAGAAAATTGATTGGAATTAGAAAATTGATTGGAAAAGATTCTCTTCTAAAGTTTTATCTTTTCGAAATTGATTGGAAAAGAAGATTTTCTTCTAAAATTTTATCGTTTTCTAGATTTCTAGGTTTCTAGGTTTCTAGGTTTCTAAATTTCTAGATTTCTAGATTTCTAGATTTCTAGATTTCTAGATTTCTAGATTTCTAGATTTCTAGATTTCTAGATTTCTAGATTTCTAGGTTTCTAGGTTTCTAGATTTCTAGGTTTCTAGGTTTCTAAATTTCTAGATTTCTAGATTTCTAGATTTCTAGATTTCTAGATTTCTAGATTTCTAGATTTCTAGGTTTCTAGATTTCTAGATTTCTAGATTTCTAGATTTCTAGATTTCTAGATTTCTAGATTTCTAGATTTCTAGGTTTCTAGGTTTCTAGGTTTCTAGATTTCTAGATTTCTAGATTTCTAGATTTCTAGGTTTCTAGATTTCTAGATTTCTAGATTTCTAGATTTCTAGATTTCTAGATTTCTAGATTTCTAGATTTCTAGGTTTCTAGATTTCTCACCAAGACATCGAAATGAGTAAAGTATTTGTGGGATTGACCATTCGAGAAAGGGTTCCAATTGACAACAAATGCCCAAGAGAACCTGGAATTCGAAAGAATTTTTGAATAAGAAACATTTTTTGATAGATTCACCCACCAGAAATACAAAGAGCGAGCACAAGTGGCGGATGAATAGTACGACCATACCATTCAAGAATATCTCCAATCATCTCCATTTCTCTAAAAAACAAATGGGTAGAGAGTTAAATTTTAAGTTAAGTTAAATCGAACAGAACAAAAAAAACAACAAAACATTTTGGCTCTGAAGCAATAAATTGTAGAGTACTTTTTGCGATAAAAGTCTTAAATTTGTTTTTAAATTTTCAAAACTGGTGGAATTGATTGAATGAAAAGATGAATAAAGAGAGAAAAAGAGGGTTTATTCTCTAAAAAGAGGGTTTATTCTACCGTATTCTCTCTAATAGTAGTGCGCACTACTATTTTTTGAACCCCCTCCTGGACCGCAATACTATTAGAGAGTTTTATCATTTACCAAAGTAAGACAGATATAAGATCTGTTCCAAAAATTCTTGCAATTCTTTCACGTACTCCTTTGGCTCCTTTTGACATACAGTTGTGGGCCGGCGAGTTGACAATTTGTGTCTTGACAAACAACAAAAAGATGCTTTTGCACTTTGCACAACAATTTTAGATTTTTTAGATTTTTTGCTAACTTTTTCATGTGAAGAATAGTTAATAAATGAATAAATGAATAAATGAATAAAAAAAGCCTCACTTTTGCTTGCTTGAATAGCTTTAGAATGTCACATAAACATAAAGTCGAAAAGGTTTAGATGAAAAAGAAGCAAACAGAAATTCAAATTTTCCGGGGGTGCACTACTATTTTTTGAACCCCCTCCTGGACCGCAATACTATTAGAGAGTGCACTACTATTAGAGAGAATACGGTATATTAAAATCAAAAAAATATATCAAATGCTTGACGACTTATATCCGGCCCATCTTCGAATATGCTTCTATTGTTTGGTCTCCCCGCGCACAAGTCTTTATTGAACGCTTGGAGAAAATTCAGAGGATGTTCACAAAAGTCGCTTTATGGAAAATTGACTATTCTAAATATTCTAGCTTTACTTATGAGGAGAGACTTGCTTTTTTTGAACTAAAAACTTTACAGCATCGTCGCTTTGTCATTGATTTAGTCGAAACTTTCAAAATCCTCCGTTGTAAACAGATTAGCCCTTTGTTTATAGACTTTTTCAAATTTAAACCGCGGTCAGGGCCCAGAAGTGGCTCATTCCTTTTGCAAATTCCCTTTGCTTCCAATGCCTCTTTATCAAATTCATTTCCCGTTAGAGCCGCTAGATTATGGAACTTGCTCCCAAACGACATACGAGAAATTCAGTCGCTTTTCATATTCAAGAAACGTATCGATGCTTTAGATCTAGTGGCTCTTTGCCGTAAGTAATTGGCTTATTGATTTCAGTATGTATTGTATGATTAAGTATCACTGTGCATTTCTCTATCATTTCTTTCACTTTATCGTTTGAATAAAGTATTATTATTATTATTATTATTATAAAAAACTATAGAAACATTGAGATTTTTGAGGGAACAAAACAATTGTGAAAGATTTCATTTCTATTTTCTCATGACATTGGTGAATTAGTATGCCAGAAAGCTTTTGTTTACTTCACAAATTCTATAAAGAAACCTATTGAAACAAAAAAAAAAAAACGATTTATGAAACGATTTATGAGTAAGAATTTGACATAACATGGTGAATAATCTGATTAAAATATTGTATAGGAGTAAAATAAAAGATTTTCTTCGAATTCTTCAAATTTGTGGTTGAATTTGAAACAAAAGGAGTTAATATGAAGACAATGAATGAATTGAGATATTCATATTCAACGAGAAAACTATTACTAATCCATTAAATGAGAAAAAAATAGGCAAAAAAAAATGACGCACAATGCATAGTTTTCTAATCGGATTCTTGCAAATTTAAGGTTTCTTTCTGAGGAAACACGTTTTTCTTTTAAAGATTATGATTCTAGGAATAGATTTTGATGAAAGGTGAGCAGGAGAAACGTGTACATCCACTGCGATTTTGTGGAGGGGGGAAAAAGAGCTGAGTTTGAGACTTTGAATCAGCTCTTTCATTACAAAAAAATTGATAACGAATTAGATCAAAAAAAAGGACCGTATTGGAACCGTATTCGGACCTGAAAAGGAACCGTATTGGAACCGTATTAGATCAAAAAAAAGGACCGTATTGGAACCGTATTCGGACCTGAAAAGGAACCGTATTGGAACCGTATTAGATCAAAAAAAGGACCGTATTGGAACCGTATTAGATCAAAAAAAAGAACCGTATTGGAACCGTATTAGATCAAAAAAAGGACCGTATTGGAACCGTATTCGGACCTGAAAAGGAACCGTATTGGAACCGTATTAGATCAAAAAAAGGACCGTATTGGAACCGTATTCGGACCTGAAAAGGAACCGTATTGGAACCGTATTAGATCAAAAAAAGGACCGTATTGGAACCGTATTAGATCAAAAAAAGGACCGTATTGGAACCGTATTCGGACCTGAAAAGGAACCGTATTGGAACCGTATTAGATCAAAAAAAGGACCGTATTGGAACCGTATTCGGACCTGAAAAGGAACCGTATTGGAACCGTATTAGATCAAAAAAAAGGACCGTATTGGAACCGTATTAGATCAAAAAGGACCGTATTGGAACCGTATTCGGACCTGAAAAGGAACCGTATTGGAACCGTATTAGATCAAAAAAAGGACCGTATTGGAACCGTATTCGGACCTGAAAAGGAACCGTATTGGAACCGTATTAGATCAAAAAAAGGACCGTATTGGAACCGTATTCGGACCTGAAAAGGAACCGTATTAGATCAAAAAAAAAGGACCGTATTGGAACCGTATTAGATCAAAAAAAGGACCGTATTGGAACCGTATTCGGACCTGAAAAGGAACCGTATTGGAACCGTATTAGATCAAAAAAAAGGACCGTATTGGAACCGTATTAGATCAAAAAAAAGGACCGTATTGTTGAAGTAAATTTACGTTGAACATTACAGTCTTTAATCAATCATGGAATTACCCTTTTTGTAGATCAGATCAACAAATTTGCACGTCAATAATTGCAGAAAATGATCCCACGTTGCATTTGCTAAAACTATAAACGGGTAAAGTTTATTTTTGGAAGTCATTTTTCATTCTAAACACAGATCTTTTTAAAGAAAAAAGCGGAATAATTGATGGTTTTGAAGGGGAAAAAATAAGAAATAAAAGAAATGAAAGAAGATCGTTGATTTGGACCAAATGAAAATGAAAAAATAGAGAAAAAGAAAAAAGAAAATTTGCCTCGAAAATTGAAGGATTTAATTTGTTTTTATGTTCAACAAATGAATCATTTAAGGATTTTGAATAGATTTTGGATAGATTTTGAATAGCTTTTGTGGAAACCTTTCAAAAAAAGTGATTCAAATCTTTGATTTGCGTTCGAATTTTGGCGGATTAGCCAAAAATATTCGAATTTTAAGGAAATGAGCAAAATTTTGAATAATATTTGGGGAAATATTTGGTAGAAATAACGAGAAGCTCACCAAAAAGGATTGGCTTGAAAAGAAAAAGAAAAAAAAAAACAAAGGAGAGGCCAAAATGGATTGGATTTCATTTTTCGACCAATATTCTCAAAGTGCTTTTTCTCAGTTTTTTAGATAATAAAATATTAAGAAAATTTGAAAATTCTTGAAATTGAACTTAAAGTTTCAGAAAGTTGTTAAAATTTGATGGCCCGTCAATGGGCGGATCGTGGGAATTTTCTTGATCGCGAGGTAAAGGATCGCGAAAAGATCTCTAGATTTATAAAGAAGCAGCCAGAAAAACCCGCCTAATGGCTTTTATTTTCTTCACCCCTAGAAGAATCAAAAAATGACCTTTCGCACTCAAAAAGTGTAAAAACAAAGAAAGCAAAAAGAGATTGCATCGAGCAGAGATCGAACCTGAGACTAATCGAGCCCAACGTTACTCAACTTGGTAGATCGGATGCCGGGACGCACTACCACTCAAGTAGCATGTATTTTTTAATTTCGCTTTTTAGAAAAAAACGGTCAAATTATGTGTCAAATATTATTAGATTTTTGGAAAATACGGAAAAAGTTAGGTTTGTAATGTCAAACTTTCGAATCGATTGGTTCAGCCGTTTTTTCTAAAACAGCGGAATAGAAAGACAGATAGTAGACAGGCAGACAGATGGACAGACAGACAGACAGATGGACTGGCAGGCAGACAGACAGATGGACAGACAGACAGACAGACGGACAGACAGACAGACAGTAGACAGACAGACATACAGATGGACTGGCAGACAGACAGACAGATGGACTGGCAGGCAGACAGACAGATGGACAGACAGACAGTAGACAGACAGACAGGCAGACAAACAGTAGACAGACAGACAGTAGACAGACAGACACACACACACATACTCTCTCGCCTATAATAAGTAGGATAAAAAAATTCGAAAAAAAAATAAAATAAAATAATGATTATCTTTGGTAATATATTTCGTTTTAAAGCTTTGAACTCAGGTTTTCCCTGACGAAACCTTTTTTGAGTAATATGAGATGCCAACCTTGAAAAATTGAATCGAGAAAAAATTGGATTGAGATGGATAAATAAATAATAGATATAACACTTTATATATAAAAGAAAAAAAGAAAGACAAAGCAAATATGGATAAATAAATAATAGATAAAGCACTTTATATACAAAAGGAAAAAAAAAGACAAAGCAAATAGATGTAGAAGAAGATTGGTATAATGGAAATCAAAGAAAGAGAGGCGAATGAACGGGAGATGAAAGTACAAAGTGATGTGAGAAGAAAGACAGGCACAACAACTGTGTTGGTTAATAGATTGAATATCTTTATAAATATAAAAGAAGCTGATTGCTGAAGATGAACTGTGAATTCGATTCAGTTTAGAGAGATTTGGGGGTAGGCTAATTTCCGGAATTTTTTTTTTTTGCGCAACTCGCTATAACTTTCTTCTAAGTCGGCCAATCTTTATGATTTTGGTGTCATTTTGTAGATCTCAATAAGAGAAACTCCGAAAAAAGAGTTTGAAGAGCCAGTTTTCAAGCCTGGAACACCAGGTGAGCTTTGCACCGATTTTTTTTTTCAACAACTCGCCATAACTTTCTTCTAAGTCGGCCAATCTTTATGATTTTGGTTTGATTTTGGTTAAAATCTTCCTTTAAGCACACTCGTACACCAACAAATTTTACAAAAAACTTTCTAAAAAGAAAGAGATTACACAATAACACTAAGAAATACTAGAAATGGCGAGCCCGTTTTATATAAACGTATACAGTAAACAAAAGTTAATCAGCTTTTCGTCTGCACAAGCAACACAAAATAGAAAAAGGGATCTTGTATTAGAGTTTTTACGGTACATAGCCGGGAACTGAATATCTTCATCAAAAAAAACTTGCGAGTTATTTAAACGTTCGGTCGTGCTCCTTTTAAGAAAAAGGTATTCAACTATAACTATGAAATTAAATAAATCAATAAGAGCAACTCCGAAGAAAGAGGTTGAAAAGCCAGTTTTCAACCTTCGCGAATCAAAGCCTAGAACACTAGGTGAGCTTTGCACCAATTTTTTTTGCACAACTCGTCATAACTTTCTCCTAAGTCGGTCAATCTTTATGATTTTGGTTTGATTTTGTTGCACTTATTGAGATCTACAAAATGAAACTAAAAGCATAAAGATTTGTTAACGAAGAAGAAAGTTATGGCTCTGTTGACATAAATGACCCATTTGCGCAAATGAACCTGTTGCCGAAAATGACCCATTTGCGCAAATGAACCTGTTGCCGAAAATGACCCATTTGCGCAAATGAACCTGTTGCCGAAAATGACCCAGTTACGCAAATGAACCTGTTGCCGAAAATGACCCATTTGCGCAAATGAACCTGTTGCCGAAAATGACCCATTTGCGCAAATGAACCTGTTGCCGAAAATTAGCCTACCCCCAGATTTGTAATTGATCAATCAATCAATATCAATGCTCAAAAAAGTCTCTCTATTTTATATAAATATTCAATTATTCAAAATCTCATCATTTAGTATTGAATAATCAATTTGAGTCATTCATCTATCTCATCTCATTTCTCCATTCATTTCTCCATTCTCCATTCATTTCCTCAAACTCAACAAGCAAATAGTCTCCTCTTTTTGATGAACGACTACATATATTATAGACATTTTTCTCATTTTTGCATAAATGATCAATGTTTGTCAATAATGACGATAATCAAGGAATAACGACAATTCTTTAAAATTCATAATTGGATGAAATGAACGAGAAAGAAAAGAAGATTTGATGACAAAAAATTTGACGACGAAATTTGACGACGAAAAAAACTTTTTCACTTTTCACTTTTTCATTTGAAAGTGCAAAAGTCAACAAAAAGGCGCAAAGGATTTTCGCTCAAGAAAAACAAGTTTATTTGATTTCGGAATAACTATTCGTTCATTGAAGGAAATTGAAAAATAAGTTTACAAAACGATTTGCCTTTAGCTTTTTGATGTTAGTGTTCTTCATTCATGGGGCTTATGTGCAGGGAATGGAGTATCCCAATCAAGTTCTTCCTCAAGATTACGCTAGATTTGATAGCTGCTAGGTTTTCGAAAACGAACTATTCGCAGAAGAACACTGTTTGGGAATAGTAATTTGAAAGTAATTTGAAAGTAAGTTGAAAGTAAGTTGACAGATTCAATAAATAGACAATCACATGACAGTGCTGACGTTTAAACTCTAATCAAAAAAGGAGAGATGAAGTGAAGAAAGAGAGGTATGAAAGAAGAATTTGTAGAGAACACGAGGACACGTAGATGAGAATGGGATTGGAAGGGAAGCAGATCCCTGGAGAAAACGACAATTTCAGGAGGAGATACAATGAATAGAACAACGCACATCGTAGACAATGAATTTGAAAGGAATTGAGTGGAAAGTTTAGACACTTATCTAGTAAATAAGTAAACTAGTAAACTAGTAAACTAGTAAACTAGTAAACTTATCTAGTATCTAGTAAATTAGTCACAAGCAAATCTTGATACTTCTACAAGTCCTGTAGCTATGAGTTTAGCTCTAGAACAGAAAGAAAAGCTCTAGAATTCTGTCAAAAGAAGAAAAACCGATCAACAAGGGATTTCAGAATGACCAAAACCATTTGAAATGAACGGAGATGAGTAAAGCTGTGCGTAAAGAGACGGCCAATATTGGAGCTCATTTCGCTTGAGAAGGGAATTTGTAGAAGGGGAAAAAACAGAGGAAAGAATTGAGGTGGAATGGGAGGAAAGGAGGGAAAGGAGGGAAAGGAGGGAAAGGAGGGAAAGAGCCAATCACGAATCAAATAAACGCAATGGTGGAATGGGGGAGGGCAGAGGAGGGAGAGGAGGATCAAAGGAAAGTGGAGCGATGGCGAGAACGACTGGGAAAGCTCATTTACTTGAAAAGTATTCAGAAAATATCAAACCCTCACTTTTCAATCATAATATTTAGATATGAGATTCTAGAAAGACGATGAAAACAAATATCGAAAGATTTGCAGAAAATGAGGAGCATTGCTGCAACTTAACACAGCAAAAGATAATCTTTCATCTAGAGGTTCTCATTCTATTTGTTTGATCAATTAAAATAATGAATTAAATACAAAATAACACAAGAAATCTAGAAAAAAACGCAAATTAGCTGATCAGCCTTTATCAGCTGATTTTAAAGAGTTGGAATCAGTCAAAAAAAAACTGCTCTAGATATTCCTAAAGAAAAGCCAAAGCAGGAAATTGAAAGGGAGGGAAAAATCGTTGTAATATGGAGGCGATGAATAATTCTGATGAAGGGAAACATAAGGAAAAGTGGTGATGAAAGGAAAAGGAAAGAGGCAAGAAGGGAAAGAGGGAAAGACCTAATTGTGATTCGAGTTTTCCGAAGAAATTCGAATAGAATGGTGGAAAAGATCGAGAAAGCAGTGATGAATGAAATGAGAAAGCAGGAAAAACAACTGGGGAAAGGTTTTGGAGTTGAATTGGAAATGATAGGAGAAAAGTGGCAGGAGAAAAGTGACGGTAAAGATTCGAAGAGATTTGGATAGCTGAATGAAAAGAAAAAAAAAGATTTGGCATGTTTAGAGAGTTCTACCGTAGCCTAGTCTTTCTCGCTTACGGTAGAATGATACAGTACTTTCTCTTTTGATACAGTACTTTCTCAACAAGCACACTTCTTTGGCGCAACTTAATTCGTCATTGGCTTAGGCTGGGTTACGGTAGTCGGATCTGTGAAAATAACAAAGAATTAAGTGTGCCAAATCGATCACAATACAAAAGCACAAAGTACAACTTTTCTATCTTTTTATATGCTACTTTAATCCTACATTAAGCATCGAAAAGAAAACTTTTGATTGTAAGCAATTCTCACAAGAAATTTGTCTTCTTTAATGGGATTTCTGGCTTTTTTTTTTCCTTGTCAAACATGGAAATGGTTGCCTAGATGTTTCCAATGAAAAATGCACAAAATTTCAGCCTTAAAATACGAAAAAAAAAAGCTTTGTCTTTCTTCTTTTCCTAAAATCCATTTACAAAAACCTTTTTCGAGACACTTTCACACCTAAAAATTTCTAGAAAATCTTTGAAAATAATCAAAAATTTGCATCATACTCGTTTTTTTTGACTTGGCTGCCATTTTGGAACAGGGATGAACCAAAAAAAAAGCCAAAAAGACAAGATCACTTTTCTTGGCTTTTGCCTTGGCTTGGCCTGGATTTTGGGGCCATTTTTTAAAAATTCATGTGGGGAACCACATGAAAAAGTGCAAAATTTGGAGATTTGGCCTTACTTGGCTTGGCTTTGGCTTGGCTTTGGCTTGGCTTTGGATTGGCTTTGGATTGGCTTTGGCTTGGCTTTGGATTGGCTTTGGCTTGGCTTTGGATTGGCTTTGGCTTGCTTTGGATTGGCTTTGGATTGGCTTTGGTTGCTTTGGATTGCTTTGTTGGCTTGGTTCTTTGGTTGGCTTTGATTGGCTTTTTGGCTTTGCTTCTTTGGTTGGCTTTGGTTGGCTTTGGCGCTTTGGCTCTTTGGCTTGCTTGCTTGGCTTTGGCTTGCTTTGGCCTTTGCTTCTTTGCTTGCTTTGGCTTGGCTTTGGCTTGGCTTTGGCTTGGCTTTGGCTTGGCTTTGGCTTGGCTTTGGCTTGGCTTTGGATTGGCTTTGGATTGGTCTGGCCTGGAAAATCGGCTCTTCGTCTAACCGTGTTTTGGACGATAGCGTGCTAGCTGTAAGCATAAAAAATTTTGCAATTAGGAGCTTTGAAGAATCAGGAATTCGAATAAGTTGCTACTTTTTGGAGCAACTTTCATTTTCGAGTCAATAAGATCATCACAAAACTCACTAAAAAACTCGGGTAATTAAACGAAAATGAAGAAAAAGAACGAAAAAGAGCCGTATTTTTTTTCTCCGATATCTTTAAAAGAAAATCTTCATGTTTTTATAATCGTGCGTCTTCTGGCACACTGTTCTGAATGTTGGGTAATTAAACCGAATGAAATCTCGAAAAATAGAGTAGCTTTCTTTAAAAGCTAATGACGATTCTAATTCCTGACCCTTGAAAACCTTGATTGCAAATTTTTAGCTCAATCAGCATCAAAAAAAGCTCAATCAGCCGTAAAAAAAAAAGTACATGAGGTACCAAATTTGCGTATACCGGTGGGCCATATTGTCGTGAATGTGTAGAAAAGTAAAAATCCTCGATTTTCTCGATCTAATAAAACAGATTTGCAACAATGGCTTGACAAATTCCCCTAATCCACCATATCATTTTGCCCCCGTTTGGCACAATGTTCTAGAAAAAAAACGATTGATGGTTTTCTTTTGAATGATGAAAGTTTTGAGTTTTTAAAATTGGGTATTTAATTTGGGGTTTTTAAGTGATTTGAAATTTTGAGAATTAGTGAAATTCTCAAAGAAAAAACACGAAAATTTCACAGGAAAATTTGGAGAAAGGGAATCGGTGATGACTTTGATGGGAAAGTTGACTGTGAAAATCAACTTGTTGAAAAAGCAACTTGCTTAAAAACATTTTAAAAAAGCAACTTGCTTAAAAACATTTTAAAAAAGCAACTTGCTTAAAAACTTTTTAAAAAAGCAAATATGCAAATAGCAAAATACGGTATTTTAGACGACTTTAAAATAGAAATTATACGAGAAATATGGAAATATTTTGATGTATAATATTTATTATATAAAAAAAGCTTAAAAGCTCAACAATTGCGCAATTGTTGAGCTTTTAAGCTTGTGTAGTATAATAGTAGATTTGGTATACTAGTTCATGAAAAAGCCAGGAAAGCTAAAAAGTCATCAATTTAAGAGAAAACACTAGATAGAACCGATAAAATACCGAAAGAATGTTGATGAGAAAAGGCAAAACAATTGAAAGTTAAAGGAAAAGAACAGGAGTTCCTTATCATGAAAAAGAAAAGAAAAAAAAGAAGTCTCTTTTCAAAAAAAAGGTCAAGAATTTGAATAACAAGATTTACGGGAAAGGAAAAAGTGAAGAAATGGGTGCAGAATGTGAACAAAATGGGGGAAAAGAAAGATTTGAAAAACGTTTTCAATTCTTCAATTCATAAGTCACTTCAGAAAAGTTTCTGATATTTGACGAAACAAGATTTAGTGTGGGATTTAGCAAAAAATGTACCTTTGTGCGCAAAAAGAAAGTGGAAATGGATCCTTTCTGGATCACTAGATTTCTCATTTTCAATTGAATTGAAAATGGAGTGCTGAGTGCGCCAGAGCTTTGTTTTATATCAATTTCCCCTTTGATTTCCCTTTGATGACAATTGTTTAGAGAAATTCTCAAAATATTTGATTGGATATTGAGATTATCCATTAAAAAAAGTCATCAATTTCATTTACTTTTCATCGTTTTTTTTTTCGCAAAACAGATAACTTTATTTTTAAATCATCATCCGATTTGCTTACATCAAACATTTTGACGTAGAAAATTTGAAAATGAGATTGGAAAAATGAATCGGTAGACTATTTTTGGATTTGTATATAGACGTAGACAGTACTACAATACTTTTTAAAAGACGCCAACATTTACGCATAATAATACTTTATTCAAACGATAAAGTGAAAGAAATGATAGAGAAATGCACAGTGATACTTAATCATACAATACATACTGAAATCAATAAGCCAATTACTTACGGCAAAGAGCCACTAGATCTAAAGCATCGATACGTTTCTTGAATATGAAAAGCGACTGAATTTAATATAATATATATATGCTTTATTCAGGAGGGCGAATAGAAGCGAATCAGATAATCATAACCGCATATAATTGCTACAATACTTTCACAAAAAAGAAAGAAACCTAGAGATACAGTAAGACGATAGTCAGGAAAAACAGGTACAAAAAGATTAAATATAAGGCAGATTTGACATGGCAATTAGATCTAATTCGTTTACAGATACTTTGAATTTTCCTACAGACGAGAAGATACCAGGCGGGAGCTTATTCCAAACCCTACTAATACGGTTCGCGAAAGAATGATAAAGGGAAAGGTGGTGGGGATGAGAACCGAGCGAAATTTGATAAGGATGACTACGGGTTCTTCTAGGACTTTCCACAATTTTCAAGAGACTTTGAAATTCCGGATGCGCCTTAGGGTGGAAAAGAATTTCTCGTATGTCGTTTGGGAGCAAGTTCCATAATTGCTAAAAAAATTGCTAAAAAAAGCACGCATTCCGTTTGGTGATGCGAAATGTGAAGTGATTTATCGAATTCTGCTCGAGTGATTTATCGAATTTATCGAGCAATGGATAAATGTTCCGAATTTTTAAAAAAAAAATACTGTAGTACTGTCTACGTCTATATGTCGTAGCCGATTATGAATGAAATTTTTTTGGCAAATCTTTCTAGTAGAGCAAGCCTTTAATGTATGAGGACAATATTATATCATCTTGTAGCGAATTCAATTCTGCGTCGATTGGTACCAAATTTGTGAGTTTAGGTTAAAAATTGCCGGCGCTACAACGTTTCGTTCAAAATCGGCGGGACCCCCGTAGCCGATTATGAACGAGTGGGCCTAGGAGCGTCCAATTATCAAGTATTTAGTATCATTCAACGCAGAATCATTGATAATTATGTTAAATTTTTAAAATTAGAAAGATTGGATAAAAGGAGAAGGATTTAGAGCTGTTTGTTCAAGAGGAAACTTTGAAGCCCCATATTTTTTTTTCTTTTTATCCAATCTTTCTGATTTTAAAAATTTAACATAATTATTAATGATTCTGAGTTGAATGATACCAAATACTTGATGGTTTGACGCGACCGGACTCGCTCATTCAAAATCGGCTACGTCTATCTACAAATACAAAAATAATCTACCGATCTACCATTTTGCCAAGCTCACTTTTCAAATTTTCTACGTTAAAATGTTTGATGTAAGCAAATCGGATGATTTATCGAATCACTTCAGCAGAACGAAATTTTTGAATATTTATTCACGTTTTTCAATTGTCTTATCGAAAATTTCGGGTATTAGCAAAAATTTTGGATAGAAATTTTTCGACGAAAACGAAATGAAACAACGAAAAAGGGGCAAGTTTTTGTTAAAGTTTGCAAATGAATTCAGGAAAAAACAATGAAAAAAAAAAAAAGAGGAATAGAGGGGATTCTCATAAATCTACGAGAAAGGAGTTATCTGGGAGTGAGATCTTGACAGGGGGAATTGGACCCCCAAATGGACTTTTATCCCAAATAAAGCCCTTTATAAAGGACCTCAACGGAGATCTACGATAAATGCATTGTCGTTGTCGTTGTTTTTGAAGCATAATAGCTAATCATTTCGCGTAAAATTGTGGAAACAAATTTAAGCTATGATTTACGAGGATTTCTAACAAAAACCGGTTCTTTTGTGTTCATGGTTGGATGAGCTTTTAGATTTGTTCGATTAGAATTGAAATCCCAAATAGAAAGCATAATGTACTTGTACTGTAGAGTGTTTTTGAAAACAATGAGTAATGCTTGTTTGGCGGAGAAGGGTACGGTGATTTCTATTTGACATTGTCTTTATCAAGCTTTGCATAAAATGAAATTTACCAGTTTTTGCGGGGAATTAAAGTTGATTATCTGAACTTTTTCGGGGGAAAAAATATCCAAATTTGTAGTCAAAGTACAAATAAATTTGAGGAAATGATCTTTTTCTTTGAGAATATTTTCTAAGAACAATATTTTCAACTCATTTTTCTCCTTTAGCTCTATAGCAATTAAATTTTATTATCTATAAGTCAATTAGAAGAAAATGAAGATGAAGAAAAAGAGATTCGAAGAGGGGGAGAAAAGAGATTCGAAGACATAACAACAACTGGGGACATGTGCTTGAAAGTGAAAAAAAAAGGGGGAAAAGACAATAATTTTGAATGAGAATCAATGCACATACACGACGACTAATGCATTTTGGAGTGAAGGGGGACGGGCAGGGGAAAGTTTGAAAGGGGACGGGCAGGGGAAAGTTTGAGAGGTTTAACCCCGTACTTTGACTGTTTTGACTGCTTCTATTTTGCGATTTTAGCATTTCTTTAAAATCATTGACCAATCCAATTACAGTGTTTCCCCCCAAAATACTCACAAAACCGCGTTAAGTCTTTGTTTGCGTTTGAAATGAATTCGAAATTGGATGTGTTCAGAGATTTGGACGACGATCAAATAGAGAAATTTGTGATTCATTTTGTGAGAATCGGGAAAAGGATTGGAAAGAGGATGAGAAGAATTAATTCTTTTCTTTTTTTTGCTGAATGATCCCTTGACAATCCCTCAATTGAGTGTCCATTTCCATTTCCGGGATTGTGGATTTCTGTCGAGAAATCTCTCCATTCCACACGTGTTTTTGGGGAGAAAGGTTTTAAGGAAATTTCTGGAATAAACTCAGAGCTTTTAGAAGTTGAAATGAATTGAAATGAATTGAAATGAATTGAAATGAATTGAAATGAATTGAAATGAATTGAAATGAATTGAAATGAATTGAAATGAATTGAAATGAATTGAAATGAATTGAAATGAATTGAAATGAATTGAAATGAATTGAAATGAATTGAAATGAATTGAAATGAATTGAAAATCCCAAATAGAGAGCATAATGTACTTGTACTGAGAGACGAATAAACGGAGAGACGATAAAAATAATAAGTACTTAATTCAAAGTATCAAGCAGTAGATCTAATAAAGAAATCTGAATAGATCAAAATCTAGATTCTAGAGGTGCTACAATTCTAGATTCTATATTCTAGATTCTAAATTCTATGGCCTAGATTCTATGGTCTAGATTCTAGAATTGTAGCTCCACTGTGTGTTGGATTATTTGAAATATTTTTATTTCAAAATATCCATAAGTCGATATTTTCTTTGTTTTCACATTTCCTAAATCTCAGAATTGGATTTTCCATTTTTTTACAGCAACTTTTGTCAATTCGTTCAATTTTTCCAAGTTGTTTACCTCTCTCAGCCGTGAACCGTAAGAGTGCGTGAGTCCGTTAGACTCCTTTTTACTTTCCAACACCATGCAAAAACAAACATCGTTCAGAAAAATTGTTTACCACTCAACTATTTCAAGAAATTCAACTCAAAGAGTGCATTCTGCTTTTGATTTAAATGATGAATTCACGAAATGAAGCCTCTTGTGTCACGCTTGGATCGGGAAATCTCCGTGATGCGGTTCGATTGCCCTTTGTGAGTGAAATGATCAGTGGAAAGATTTCTAAGCAAAAACTTGAGCACTTCAAGATATTCAGTGAACAACTACAACTCAAAAATCTTGAGTAATCTGTAGAATTTCAAACTTTCGTCAAACAATCCAGTTACAGGGTGAAGATCAAAATGAATGGTTAGCGATGAATCTATCTGATATGTACAATCAAGTGTGTATGTTAGTTGGAACACTCGATCAAGCCTGTACTCCTGAGAAATGTCCAAAGATGACAGCTGCAGCTGGACATGAATATCTTTGGCAAGATAGCAATAAAGTAAACAAATCTGTTTGAGTTAAAAGAAATCAAAAAAAATTGTTTCTAGCAAACTCTGTCTACATCGGCTCCTGAATACATTTCTTATTTGCTAACGGGTATTCACGATCAATTGGACGATGAAAATGTGTTTCCATCACAATTGGGCAAATCTTTTCCACCGGATTTCCTCTCGATTTGTGAGGGTATCATGAGTCGTCTCTTTCGAGTATACGCTCATGTCTATCATGCACATTCAAATGAGTGAGTTTCATAAAAAATACCCACTCAATATACCCTAAAATTGTTTAGTTAGGGTTTCTGAATTATTAAACACAAAAAGCACAAAAAACTTCCGCAAGCGGTTCCGAACCCGTTAGACCGAGGGCAAGCAGGCCGAACCAAAGGCAAGTACACTAACCGGTAGGCCATGAACTCAAATTCCCACAGTTGCGCAAAAGCAATTGGGCTATCCATGGTCGCAAAATGCCATTCTCAAAAATTCTGTGTAGACTTTGGAGTTGAATATCTTGCGAATTTCAACACGTCATCCCCAAACGGCCTAGATATTCGGAATCAGCGCAAAAAACTACATCAGAAAAACTATGTCTACGGTCAAAGAGCCAGGTGTAAATCGAAAAGCATCCCTAGTAAGCTCTAAATGTAGAGAAGAAACACTTATATATGAACCACTGATCTAGCCGGCGGGATTGAACCCTTGACCCGTCGACTATGATACAGGGCTCTTAGCCAGCCGGTCATGGTCAGGCCACAGAATCCAACTTGCAATAAAACACCATTATATTTTAGTATCATCAAATTGAATGCAATGGCTCACATCAACACATCGCTCAAACATTTTATCCTGTTTGCAAGGGAATTCAAATTGATTCCCCGTGCGAAAATGGTTCCTCTACAATCCGTTCTTGATACACTTTGCCCGGCAAATTCATAGAGAATTATAGAAACTTTAAGTACTAAGTAATACATATCCCCAGCCAAAGCACAATTCCAATCAAATATCTTTCATTAAAAAATGTTTTGCGGATGAAAAATTGTAGGTGCCTTTCGTGAAATCTTTTCCGTTTTTGTAAAATTGCTCAATTCCCTGAATGTGTTCATTTTAATCAGAATGTGATCTTTCTCAAAATAACTGTGATTCAACTTTTCGTGCTCCTTGTTTTTTTTCAAAACTCTCGCATTTTACTGTTACTCTAGGATTTTCAAACTGATTCTCCTATCCCAATTTAAATTTTACATTTGCATTCTAATCTATTTTCGCAATATTCACATGCAACGAAACTTGTTCTATTAAAACTTTTGACTTCTATTGACTTGGCTTTTCTATTTCCTTTTTTTATGCTTTTACTTTTTTCAAACACATTATTGACATCAATAAATTCCAGAAATTCTCCTCTTTCGAAGTGTCTACTCGTTAACAGGATCGGTTGAATCGTTTCAATTGATCTCCGATGCTCGTTTGGCCGACCAGCCCACGCATAGCTGTTGTAAGTTTATTGAGGTTTGAGGCTTTTCTAGCAAAATCAAACTAATTTCTCTGTTTTAGACAAATCGTGAGAATGACGCACACAAATCGTCTTGCCAACGAGAAATCCCCGTATTTATTGCAGCACAAGAACAACCCCATTGATTGGTGGGTTTTTAAAGAAATTGTTTTAAAGAAATATATTTTTATTATTTCTTTTTTTCTACTGATTTTATTTAGGTATCCCTGGGGTCAAGAAGCGTTTGAAGCGGCTCGAGAACGAAATGTGCCAATTTTTCTTTCAGGTACGGGTTTTTGAATTATCGAAACAATCAAAGTTAACTTTTTAGTTGGATATTCAACTTGTCATTGGTGTCATGTAATGGAAAAAGAATCTTTCGAGAACGTACACATCGCCAAGTTCCTTAACGAGCATTTTGTATCAATCAAGGTTTGTACTTGTGTGTTAAAGCAAAGGATTTGTCGTGTTTAGGTGGATCGTGAGGAACGACCCGATGTCGACAAGATGTACATGAACTTTATTCAGGTTTGTTTATTTAACCCTTATAAACTTGCTATAAATTGCTTATAAACTTTAAAAAGATATTTAGGCTACAACAGGTGGCGGTGGATGGCCGATGTCTGTCTTCCTGACTCCATCGCTCGCTCCATTTGTCGGCGGAACATACTTCCCACCGAGCGGCTCTCCTTTTCGACCCGGATTTTCCGATTTGTTGATGACAATCACGAAAGCGGTTCTTATCTATTTTATTGGAAATCTATTGCTTTATTTAGTGGATGGATGACAAAGAAAGTATCACTGCTCAAGGAGAACAAATTGTTCGGGAGTTATCAAAATCGCTGCTGGAAGTGAAAAAATCTAGCGAGACGCCAATGCCCAATGAGGTCAAAATTATTTTCTTTTTGTAAAACGGTGGGCAAGTTTAGATGATCGAATCGACGTATCAATATTTGTTAAAACGATTCGATAAAAAGCGAGGCGGTTTCGGTGGGGCTCCAAAATTTCCAAAACCTGGTAATAATGTTTTAATATTTTTTCATACTAACAAACTAATTCAGTTGACATCGACTTTCTTATTTACCTTGCTGCAAAATATCGAAACGAGGACAATTACAATAAAGCAAGCGAAATGGTCGATAAAACGTTAACAGCAATGGACCGTGGAGGAATTCATGACCACATTGGAAAAGTTAGTGAAACTTGGATCAACATTAATTTGCAAATTTTATTTAGGGTTTTCACCGTTATTCGGTGGATGCAGAGTGGCATGTGCCACATTTTGAGAAAATGTTGTATGATCAGGTTTTACAAATTTATGGTTTTTTTATTGTTAGATTTAGGGTCAACTTTTGGCAACATATTCGGAATGGCACCAATTGACAGGTCGATGTGGGCATGTTGTAAAGGATATTATTGAATACGTCGAAACAAATCTGACACATGAGGTTAGTGTACTTTCTTTTGTACTTAAAGAGTTTAAAACTTTAGACCGGCGGCTTCTACAGTGCTGAAGACGCGGATTCTTATCCGACTGAAGGAGCGACTCATAAAAAAGAAGGTGAAAAGAATAAAAGTATTTTATATTTTATAGTTTTAGGTGCTTTTTGTGTGTGGACACTAACCGAAATTGAAGAAGTGCTGAAAAATTGGAAAGCCGGAGAACACTCACTTGCAGATGTGATTCGAATGTACTACGGAGTGGAGGAAAATGGGAATGTATCGACGGATTCGGTAATTTTGAAAAAATCTTGCTCTTGGCTGTACGAGCTTATCAGCTCTTTAGGATCCCCACGGAGAATTGACTGGGCAAAATGTGCTAATTTGCCGTCAAACCGATGCTCAAGTTGCCGAAGCATTTGGACTCAACGATGGTGAACTGAAAGCAGCTATTTCTGAGGCTAAGGTTAGTTTTTTTATTGTTATTTAAGTGTAAACATTTTATTTAGGCCTTTCTCTCATCACGGCGAAGTCTCAGACCGAAGCCACATTTGGACTCTAAGATTGTCACTTGTTGGCAAGGACTAATGATAAGGTTGGAAATTAATTACGCTTTGACATAAAAATCTACAATTGACATTTGTAGCGGGTTGAGTAAAGCCTACATCGCAATGAAAGATGAGACGATTCTGGAAAAAGCCATCAAAAATATCGACTTCATTAAGAAGAATCTCGTGGATGAAAAGGGCGATCTTCGAAGAGCCGTCTACACTGGAGAAAATTCACAAATTGAACAATTGTGAGTGCTGAAAGCTATTGTGGTACAAAAAACTTATTTAGGGCTATTCCAAGCCTCGCTTTCTCTGATGATTATGCTTTTCTGATTCAAGGTTTACTCGACCTTTATGCTGTGACACTTGAGCCAAAACATTTACAATGGGCTGTTGATTTGCAAGTAAGTCATTTTGTGATCATTCAAGTTAATATAATTTTTAGAAACGGTTGGATGATCAGTATTGGGATATGGAAAATGGCGGATATTTTGTTGGTTCAAGCGCATCGAAAGATGGGCCGGCAATGCGAGTGATTGAAGGTTGTTGAGGTTATTTAAGAAAAGAATCGCGACAAGCTTTTTTTTACATCTATTTTTTACACTTTCAATATAAATTTCAAATTATTTAAACTATAGATAACGATGGAGCTGAACCTTGCGGCAGTTCGGTTTCCCTATGCAATTTGACAAGACTCTATGAACTCACCGAAGACTCCAAGTATAAAACCCAGGCCGAGAAGATTGTTGAACGATTTGCTACCAGATTGAAGAAGTTTGTCCTTTTTCTAATTCATAACTTTTATGATTTAGGTACTCGTTTTCTCTCTCAAAAAGCATTGCTGCTTATCAACGTCTATCGAATCAAGAAAGTGTGAAAGTAAGAATTTAAATGAACGGTCGATAGATTGTATTCATTTTCAGATTGTGATAGTCGGTCCTATTGATGATCCACGGACAAAAACGTTCATCGATTACATTCACGGAATTCATATCATTAATCAATCTGTTGTTCATTTAGATCCAAAAGAAAAAGGTAATATTCGAGTTAATTTTTAATTTATCTGAATACTTCTTTAGATACATGGCTTGAAACTGTTTGCCCTCGTTATTCGGACTACAAGAAATCCTATGACAAGCCGGCTGTTCATATATGTAAAGGGTTCGTTTGTTATCTTTGCCATTTCATAAAATATTTTTTAGTACTTCTTGTTTAAAACCGGTGATTTCTGGGGAAGAATTGAAGATCGAATTGGACAAATTGATTAGCAAAGTCTCTCTGGATGAATGAATACGATTGATGTACATAAAAAGTTTGCTGTTTTTTTATTATTGTATATGAGTTGTTTAACATTTACGGGCTTAGTCATTTAGTCGTGTGTTTTTGTTGTGTCGTACTTTATAAATACATTGAATAAATTTATGAGAAAGAATGACTAGAAAGACCCGGACATGTTAAGAATAAATAAATAGTCCTACAGAAATAAAAGAAAATTAAAAAATGGAGAAAAGAATGGCAAAATAAGCTCATCGATGATTGGAAGACATTTTTAAGCGATTAGATCTTTACGGCATTTGCGACAGCGATTTGTGGATCGCAATCAGGATCTGTTATATGATACGGTAATCGAGGATAAATTAAAAAGAAGAAAGTACAGAAGCCAGTAAAGAACATGAAGAGAAGCACCTGAAATGTTGCTGTTAACTGCTATTGTTCGCTGTTAGCTGTTGTTCTTATGGATAGCTGACCTGGGTGAGAACATGAAATATATGCATGCACTTTTCCGAGAAAATCCATTTTTTTCTTATTGGCACTTCATCTTGTCCATTCGCATCTTTATGCACTTGTATGTAATCTCCGGAACTTGATTGAGCCCTGAAATTTCGATTGATTTCAATGTTTTATTGATTTGATCGTTTTTATGAAATCAATGAAAATTGAAAATCTCGACAACCACCACTAGGAGGAAATAAAAATTTGAAAACCGCAATTTGGGAGTTATTCATGGAAGGATGGATAACTTACATTTCATCTAGCGTCACCGGGCTATAGAATGAATTTAGAAATGGGTGTTATGGTAGAATCGATTTGATATTGATAGAGTTAGTGAAAAATCGAAAATGATCTGATTTCTAATTGTCACTAACTTTACCCGATACCGTAATCTTTAGACACCGTAATCTTTAGACAAACCCTAAGATTTGTAATCTCATGAATGTCATAATTGATAATTTGATGAGCGAAAGGAAAGCAATCGAGAAACAAACGCCTAAAGAAGTGAAATTTGGATTGAAATTTATTTTTTGATTGTTTTCATTTTACCCAAATAAATATCCATGGCTTTGATGTAGCTGACACGAGGCATGACACTGTTGTAAGAATAAAGCAAGAAAATGATTGACATCAAGATCGTGATCATATCCTGAATTGAGGCTAATTTTGAGTTAATTTTGAGTGGCTTCTAAAGCGTGTCACTTTTTGGGAAAACTATTCTAACCGCTTTTGTTCAATCAATTTACACTGTTCCTCTGATTCTATGGATTTACAAAGGACACAAAAATAGAGAAATTGACCAAGTTTACGATAGTTTAGGTAATTCAAATTCGGGTAAATGATTTCATTTTGTTTCACCTCAAACGACGATTCACTTTCCCTCCAAAGACTCAACCACGCTGTCACAACAATGGCCACCGATGGGACGATCAATTGGAGATAGCAATAGCCGGCTGATCGAGAAAATACAAAACAAGCATATAAACGGGTGTAACTTCCTGTAATTCGTTCTTTTGGTTTTTCTTTTTTGATGCCTTTAAAAAAAAACCTGTGGAATAGTCGACAACTCGTTTTGTTGCATAGGCCTTTTCGATTTCGAAATCCGGCAAACGAATCGGATACATCTCAAGGGGATTCTTGTCAACCGCCCAACTATAGGTGATCTGATCAGCCGTGTATCCATCTGAATATGTTAATTAATGGAGAAGTTTTCCGAAGAAAACACTTACAACTTTCAAGTCCGAGTTTACAGAGTTGTTTATCGAATGGATATCTAGAAATAGAGTTTTAAGAGATTTCTTATCGGAAATACCTTGTCAAATCGAGGCTACACTCAGCTACCAATGAGATTCGCCGACTTGTGATCACTGTTCCGTCATCTTTCAGCCTTAAATTCTAATGATCTATTTCTCTTTTTCGAATAACCTGTAGAGTGATCGATGTGTGAATGAGTCATCTCGTGGGGTTTTTGAATTGATCGCATTTGGCACGAAAGTATCTGGTCTCCAGAGAAAATCCGCGTATGATTCGTGCAGTGAGATCATCGTCTGAGAGCCACTTTTTGCTTTATTGAAGCCCTGAAAATTGGGTTCATTGTGATTTGTGGTGATTCTTGAAGTGCTAGCGTATTCATGCAAGCAAAGTGAAGCGTTGATTCGTTGATTTCTGTTGGTTACTGTAGTTATCAAAGTTTTCCAAAGTCCAAAGTCAAACCAAATTTTCCCAGATTAACAATAAATATTACTGTAGTCTGGAAAAACTTTGTTCTTGAATAAACGCAAACTCTTTAGTGTCTGGTTTCTCAAAGAGTGGCTACGCCAGAAAGAGTGCGTTTATGACGGATGGTTATAACAGATGTTTATAACAGATGTTTACAGATTTTATAACAGATGTTAACAGACAAATTACAGATATTACCAGCCTTTCTATTATTTTATTATTGATATGTTTAGTTGGTGAGTTTTTAAATAAACCAAGCTCTTGAAAAAAAACAGCACAAAGAACTTAGGCGATAGTGAGGAGAAATAGGAAAGAGAAAAAAGCAAAAAAAAAAAGCTTTCAAATGCTCCAAGCAGCACATGCCAGAGAAAACTCACATTTTTAAGCTGTACTTTGGAAATTTTCGCAATAAGTTTTCATGAAAAGTTTCATTTGGGATTTCTTTGTTGGGACTTTCTTTTGGTTTGCTCAAACCTTGTTGAAATCGTCGACTCCAAATTGTAAACGAGGATCTTTCCATGATTCACGGAAGAATATTTCCAAGGAATAGTCCATATTGATCTCACTTACTGAGCGAATATTCGAGATCAGAACCGAGATGTTTACCGTGACAGCTTCTGCAAAATTGAATGGTACTTTAGTTGTAATAAACCAATAACAAACCGCCATTCGGATTCTCGGGATGTTGTCCTCGATCATAGGCGATTCGACGAAGAAATTGAAGGAATTGTCCTTGTTGGCTAAAAGTTGCAAACTTCCATATTACCTTCTATTTCTAGTACCCTTGTTGATAAACACTCTCTCGATCAACCACTTCAAATTGATTCTTTCCTCCACCCGCTAATTGTGCTCCTGATCCAAAGATTTTCATCATCTTAACCTCCTAATTTTTGTTTTATTCAAATTCTTCAAAATTCTCTTCTCTCACCTGATCATCGGCTGTAAAAGAAGTTGAATACCCAAACAAAAGGAATAGTAAAAGAAGTAACAACATTTTTACCTGAAATGTTTAATCTTCTTGGGGTAGACTAGTTTCCGCAACTTTTTTTGCGCAACAGGGTCATTTGCGCAACTGGGCCATTTGCGCAACTCGGCATAACTTTCTTCTAAGTGGGCTAATCTTTATGCTTTTAGTTTCATTTTGTTGAACTTATTGAGATCTACAAAATGAAACTAAAAGCATAAAGATTAGCCCACTTAGAAGAAAGTTATGCCGAGTTGCGCAAACGACATAACTTTCTTCTAAGTGGGCTAATCTTTATGCTTTTAGTTTCATTTTGTAGATCTCAATAAGTTCAACAAAATGAAACCAAAAATCATAAAGATTGACCGACTTAGAAGAAAGTTATGCCGAGTTGCGCAAACGACCCAGTTGCGCAAATGACCCTGTTGCGCAAAAAAAGTTGCGGAAACTAGCCTACCCCATCTTCTTATCTAAAATCGGAAAAGAAAAGATGAAAGGATAAGGCAAAAAAAAAGATGGGTATACATTTTTGAGATTCACTCTCTTTTTCACTTGAATTCATTGAAGCGTAAGGGGAAACGAAAGAAAACTTTAACATTTTTAAAAAATCTAGTTGACTTTTGAAGTTCAACTAATTTTAAATTACGTTGATTTTTTGGGAAAAAAAGCTCTTTAAATTAAAGAGAATAGTCGATGAAAGGGATTTCGAGAAGAGAAGCCTTTTGGAAATGAACACTTACATTACATAATTCATTGTAAAGCTGTAAAGCTGTAAAGCTCATGGGAAAAGTAAATGACAAAGAATGCGAAGCACTGAATAGCTTGAGATGCTTGTTGACTACTCTCGATCTAGAAAAACTAGGAAGGGAAGACTATGTCTCGAAAGAGGAAAAAAACTGAGGTAATTTGTAAAAAAAACAAAGCATATCCATGGAAAGTTGTCTCTCAAACGATTTTGAAGCTATTTTTGTAAAGCCGAACGAATAAAATTAGAGCTTTAACGTCAGAGAGCAAGAAAAAAAATTCTTGTGAAAAATTAGGAGAATGGGACAGAGATGATTGGAGAGAAAAGAAAGAAGAGTTTGAGGGGAATTGAAGGGGAAAAGAGAGAGCTACCAAAAAACATCCCAAGGGGGAGGAAAAAAAGAAAAAAAGGAGGAACATTTTGCGATAGAGGTGTGCAATTCCTTTTTTTTCTCCAAAAAAAACAGAAACATGTGGCCATAACCTTAAATTTGAAGAATTTTGGTGTCTTCAAGCTTCGGGCTTTGCTGAAAACCTTAATTTTGTAATTATCACTTTTTTTGGGAACAGGTGAAACAAAACTGTGATGCTATAAGAAAAAACTTCGAAGTTTAGCTGTTGGTGTCGAGTTTCGAAGAAAAGGGATCATCAACTTTTACGAGAAAAAACAAAAGAGATCTTGGTGTGCATTGTGTGAATGAAAATAGAAAAGAGGAGGATCGGACGAGTCAATCATGCATACAACAACGAAGAAGTCAACGAGAGGAATTGGAAATATCCCGGAAGAAAAAAAAAATGTGTAGACTTTTGTTGCATATTCTTTTTGCGACACTTCTGCTCGATCTTCGGGATCAAACCAATGTTAGCTTTTGGGAAATTGAGAAAAAAAAAATGCAAATGCAAATGCAATGCACGTAGTTGGATTGCATTGCATTGCATTTGCATTTGCAACCCTCTACCATACTGTCTTTCACTGATAGACCTAAATCGATGGGTTCAGTTTTAAAACAGTGACTCTGCATGATTTAAATTTCTAACTCTTCCTAAATAACGTACAAAACATTTATTTGCGATAAAGAGAGTCGATATTTGGAAAAGAAATTACGACAGCTTTGACTTGATTGCAAATCTAGCAAAAATTTACATGCAATATCATTTTATTAAAATTTGCATACTGTCTCATTTTAAGCGTAGTATAAAAAGCGTCTATAAAAATTCTTTAGTTCATTTTCAAAGTTTCTTCTAATTTTCTCTCATTCGTAGAATCGTAGAATCGTATAAACACATTGCAAAAGTTCCATCGAGCCCCCGCTTTACAAAGCTATCCCTATTTATTCCGCTTATTTGATTAAAATTTCGGCTAGGTTGTTGTTTGTGTCCTTGTGTTTTTTGCCCTTTGTTTAATCTTGGAATGTTCACAACTAATTTACGTTTTCCATCAACCATTTCTGCGGATTAGCAATTGGAAAAGAAAGTAATGTAGTCCCTTCCTTGCCTTTGTACGATTTTTCGTTGACGTGTACTGAGAAAGAAACTAGCAATTTCTCAACCACACGACTAAAAAGTAGTTGAAAGTTGGCTTTTGATTAATGAAATCGTTTTCTCTTTCACTTTTATCAGATATGCTTAATTAATGCACGTTTAGTGATTAGCCACAACATGGAGGATGAGATTAGAGATCGACCCGGCTTCGTGTCCCGCTTTTTCTCCTCGATAGAATTGGTAAGCTTTTATTTGTATGAATGATTCTTAGCTTTTTAGAAATATCAATACTACTTGGATAGCTTCACGCCACATACAACTGCACGATGGGTAGTCGCCGTTTTGTTTTTGATGGCCTTTTGCGCACGAATTTTCTTAATTCAAGTGTGTTTTTATTATAAGCGAGGATTGGACTTGTGTATTTAAAACTTCTTAATCTAAATATTTTAGGGCTTCTACATTGTCACCTATGCTCTCTTCATTTACTACTTGAACATGTTTTTGCTGTTCCTCACTCCTTCAATCGATCCTGCTTTAGAGTTTGACGATGGTAGAGTCTTGTGATTTTAATTTGCAACCTTTTTTTTAGATGATGATGGCCCCGTTCTTCCATCACGGACGTCAGATGAATTTCGGCCATTTATGCGTCGGCTGCCGGAATTCAAATTTTGGTGAGCAAACTTGCGATCATTAATTTATATAGTCGATTAGCTTGAGTTAACTATATTTCAATTTTAAAGGCATTCGATGATGAAATCTACACTCATCGGCTTCGTCTGCACTTTCTTTGAGGTTTTTAATTATCAATTGATCCGTGTAAGCTTTATTTAGGTCTTTGATGTCCCAGTGTTCTGGCCAATTTTGGTGATGTATTTCATCATTCTTTTCTGCCTGACGATGAAACGTCAGATCATGGTAAGTTAAAAGCAGTAATTTCTACATTTTTGTTGTTGCAACCTAAAAGTTTTTATTTTAGCACATGATCAAGTACAAATACATTCCTTTCACTGTTGGAAAGCCCAAAAGATCCGGCAAAGAAGATACTGGAAAAGTGGTCGTTGGATAAGGTAAAATATCTAAATGTATATGGCTCACTTTGATTTAGAGTTTTGCGAAGTTTACTTTCAAATAACCTCACGCGTTGGTTTCATCCTGTCAAATCATTTTGTCGGATACATGTATCTCGTATTTTTGTCCTAATTTTTTTCTTGGGGTAACATTGTCTTTTGTTCTTTTGATTCTCTCCTTGATAAAGGCCAACTTTCTTTTGTTCGCTTTGATGAATGTTGGTGCATAGTCACTGGCCAAAAGTCTCTATTTTTGCAGCCCCGATAAAGTGTGATATCTTTTTTTGTTTGCATTGTTTTTACACTCGATTACAAACGACTTGATTTTGTGGTGATTGTTGAAGTCTTGTGATTATTTATGATAAGCACTGTTCTAGCCGTTTTTGAATTCTAGATAAATTATTGTGTTCATTTCCAACTATAATAAAGACGTAACTAAACACTTGATATTCTTTGAATCATTATACCTTTTTAGCAAAGAAAATTTTCAATAGATGGCTCCGATTGTTGCAGACGAAGTAGAAGTGATCGTGCAACACGACTGGTTTCAAAGTATAAGGTTGTTGAATGTTCATAAATGGTACAAATCTCGGATTTAGCACTCCTCCGCACAAATTCTTCGTTGGAATGCGTCAATCGGAAACAAAAACGACCTTTTTCGATGCGATTGTTAGCCCCAAAGATGGGAGCATCGAGGTTGAACGCACAGATCGAATTGCAGCACATGTGAAAGGGGTTTGTTTGGTATAGTTTTATATTTTGCCATAAGTTTTGTTCAGAGGTCCTTGCAAGTTTTTCTCAACACTGGTGAGAGTACCTACTTTGTTGCACCCCTGATCGAGTTTGGGGGTTAGTTAGAGTTTTGTACAAAATATGTCATAAATTTAGTCATTCATAAAGCCTCGATACAAACAGTCGATGTCACCCCCAGTGGCAGCATGATGCTCACCTCAGATGCAAATGGAATACTTCGCGTATCTAGCACAACGGATGGGCGTCTACTTGTAGGGTTACAATATGTTACTAAACCTATGAAGATTTTAGCGAGAACTAGAAGGGCATTCGTTACACTTGTCTTCGGCAAAAGTCTTCCCATCAGGATTGGTTGTGTTGGCTGGCGGAGGGGATCTGCAATTGCGAGTTTGGAGTATTGAAACTGCTGAAATCGCCAGAACATTAAAAGGACATCGAATGGGTAATTTAAATTAATGTGGCCATAAAGTAATTATTTTTATTTAGCAATAACAGATGCACAAATAATTGGAATCGGAAAAGATGTCATTTCGTGCTCGAGAGATGGAACTGGAAAAGTAATTTATTTTGCTCTTAAAGAATTTAAAGAACTAGAATTCGCCATTAGAAGGAAAATTGCCGATTGTTATTTGGCAATTTTGAGATAAATATGGCAATAGTAATCTTGACGATATTGAAGCCATTTCTTTTAAATGAAGTGATGGTTCAACATCGATCACACATCCTTTACACTACATTTTTAGTTTTAAAATTTTATTTTAACTCTCATAAAAGTTCTCATTTAGAGATGGAACTGTGGACGTGGAGAGTGTGACATAACTTGGAGTCCTGATGCCGGAGAGTGTAACTCAATAGCGTTATCACCAGGTAAAGCATTTTATCCTGTCAACAATACTTGCTAGTTTAGATGCAATGAAAGTAGCTATCGCTTGCTCACTCAACAAAATTGCAATTTACCCAATCGACGGTGATGTAATGGTATTTAAGTTTGTCAATATTTTCAATATTTAAATACATTTCAGTTAACTTCAATTTCTGTCCCCGGATCTCCATCTTCACTCGCCTTTTCTCCTTGTGGATCTCGTTTAGCCTGTGGAGATGAAAACGGCGCTGTTTATGTTTTTGATCCACACTCTGGGTACATCTTTTAAATCAAATTATTCATGACTGGTGAAGCTTTAGGCAACTAATTCTTCACTTACGAACAAAACGTGGACGTGTGGAAAAAGTAGCTTGGCGACCCGAAGGAATTTTTGTGGCATATCGTATGTGTTTCTCCTTTACCTCGCAATTTTTGAGTCATTTTAGACAATGGAACAATTGCCGTTTACGATGCCGATGATTTTAAGCCTTATCCGAAGGTAAGTCTAAATATTTTCAGTGTCACAACTCAATTCTTTTAGTTCGAGCTGAGCGGTGGCGATTGTGATCCAATTTACGACTTCTGCTTTCACAACGATGAGGTTTTTGCTGCATGTCGAGACAAGAACTTGCGAAAGTATCGACTTCAAAATTTGTAATGAATTTGTTTTTTGAATATTTTTCCTTTGAACTTGTGATATATTGTGCTTTTATTTTGTTTTAATATAATACGTGTTTTGTTATCCGGGTAACCAATTATTTTGAGGATGAGGATGTGCTACAATAAAGTCTTTGTTTTTTCACAAATAGTTAGAGATTGTTTTACGCAAAAGCTACCAAATCAAAAGTTGCTTGCAGTTCGTAGTTGTAAACGGGAAGGATTGGGTAAGCAGCTATTTAGTATTTTTCAGCGGATGTTAGCACAGACGCTGCTACGTGTGCGTTTCCCGATTGCACAAGCGATACGAGGAAAACGAAACAAATTTAAGCCAAAGGTGATATATTTCGTATAGTGTTTTTAAAAAACAACCTAGATCGCAAAAACTCGTCCTGAAAGAACTCCTTCTGTGTGTGCCCTCGACCATTTCGACTTTTATTACAAACCTTTCTTCGGGAAAAGGTAAATCATGTTGCAGTGCTATAATTAATTGTGTTTTTTCGATGGCCGAGTATTCGACTTGGGCTGTTATCACCAAATCAATATGTGGCTGTCATCAATACTCTATCGAAGTAAGAAAAAAAGTTTTAAAATTTTTTTTCTTTTTAGTTCATGGGAATCCAATGTTGCGTTATTACAAGAAGAAGGAACTTTCGATTTATTGAAGAAAGTTCAAGATGGAACCGCCGATAAGAATACAACAAAAAAAATGAAAAAGGTTGAAACACAGATAGGCTTCATAAAGTGTGTAAAGTTTAGATGAATGAATTAGCGAAAGAAGAGACGCAAAAAATATTTGCTGAAATGGACGGGGTCAGTTAATTTGATGTAGTTTAATTCAATATTCATTTGAGGGTGCCAGTACATCCAATTTGTTAAAAACGGCTGAAGAATTGGACATGATGCGAACAGAAGCTGGAATGGGAGAATTTAATCCGACAAGGGGGGAACTTTCACAAGGAGAACGTCATTTTGGAAACACTAAACTCAAGAAAGAGCAGAAAGAGCTACAGTAAGCTTTATTATATTAATTATGCCCAATGATTATTTTTTAGAATCACCGGTTACGAGGGAGAAGGAATCAGATTACCGTCTCGGCCTCATTTCATCTCATATCCGAAAAATCTACGAATACAAGTGATGCAGAGGTGCGACATTTCTCGATATCCGCCACCGATGAGAGATGAAAGTCAAGTACCAGGTAGATATTTATTACCTTTCTAAGTAGTACTCAGAATGATATAAATAGTGCTTTATTTATCAAAATTTATTAGGATGGTGGTTACTCGATGGTGGATCGGTCGTCCCAATCTTAGCAATGGGATTTGAAGAAGGAGATACATTCATGGATATGTGTGCAGCACCTGGGGGCAAAAGTCTACTCGCATTATTGACGAAGCTTCCTAGTATTGTATAATTTTTAATTCTTACTATATGTTGCTTTAGAAAAAATAATCTGCAATGACTACAAGTTGGCGCGTCTCGGAGATTTGAAAAGATCCTTGTCAATATATGTGCCCGCTGAATGCCCTGATGCGGAAAAAGTTCGGGTTTACAATAATTTAGCTAGATCTTATTTTAGATCATTTTAAAAAGAAAAGATGCAAGCAATTTGGCACAGTGGGACGAATTCAATGTATACGATAAGGTTTATACTTATAATTAGTGTGGTTATTAAGAAAATCCAATGTATAGTTCTAATTAAGGTATTGGCCGATGTCCCTTGTTTGAGCGATCGTCTATCGGTGGGCCAAGATGAGGGAAATCTCTTCGAATTGCAACACACGCAGAAGCGATTAGATCTTCCACAACTGCAAACAAAAATCTTAATGTGAGTATTAACTTAATTGTGATAAATTTAAGCATGTTTTTATAGAAATGCACTGAGATCAGCTCGAGTGGGTGGATCAGTGGTTTACTCAACTTGCACATTGTCTCCCTCGCAAAATGAAGCGGTTATCGAGAATGCTGTGGCCATTGCCGAGCAACAATTTGGCATCAAGGTGCACTTTAATGATTGATCAAGCAAATTCTTTCTATTTCAGGTTGTCGAAGAATCATTGTCGTTGTTAAAAAATCATCTTGCTGCTACAGGTCTTTATAGATTCAATGATGAAACTCAACGTGGGATTCTCGTCTTACCCTTTCTACCATCTAATTTTGGACCTATGTATGTTTGTAAATTACATCGTTTAAAGTAGCTTTTGAGATGTGTTACTTATTAAATTGTTACTTGTGTACGTTGTTTTTGTTTTGGATAAAGTGTTTTAGTAAAAGGATTTTTTGATCAATTGACCAGCTTTTGGAGAAAAAGAAACTTTCAACCAATAGACCGTTGTTTTTTCTCTAGGGATTCTCCCTAACATGATAACCTTTAATCTCTGAGATGGACAACATAAAAAAAGAAAAGAAGTAAATAGATAAGGAAAAGAAAAAAAGAAATCACAAAATCTCTCTCAAAAAGAAAAGAAAAAGCGAGAAAAGTGATTGAGTGTTTTGAATATAAAAGAGAAACCTTCGCCCATTTCCCCCCAAACATTGACAACTGACATCCATCGAATTATTGGGTGTATTCGAGATGTTTCTCTTAATCATATTCATTTGTATTGCCATTTACGCTTTCATTCAATGGCAAGCAGTTCGAAAATTGCCCAATGGTTGGTGGAAAGTTTTCAGTGACTAAAGAAAAGAGAAAAATGTTCAATTCACAGGCCCAATCCCTTTTCTTTTCTTTGGAAATCTTCCCCAGTTAATGTTTTATTCGTACAAAAAAGGTGGTCTTGTTGGTGGAATGGTGGAAATGGCAAAAATATATGGAGATGTGAGTTGAGAGAAAATTTGCATGAAAGAGCAACTTTTTAACAGACTCTATTCAAATACGAACAAAGAGTTAAAGTATCTTTTTGAATACAGAAATACTTATGCCTAACTATAAGAATGCTCATATATTTAGGTGCATACAGTTTGGTACGGTCCTTATCCCACTATACAGTTGTGTACGTTTGAGATGGCCAAAGAATTGATGGTCAATCAGGTGAATATAGTATAAATTGCCTTAGCGAATCTTGAAGCTTTTCCTTTGAATTCTTGCGGAATTAGATCAAAAAAGTGTAAAGACTGAGAAGAGCTAGAGACAGGATTACGATTAAAGGAGCAATCCCGCATAGAGATCTTGAATCAGGTTTCTGTGATACGTGATATACGTATTTTGATCCCCTCATCACGATATGACATTAGAAAATCACGAAAGTTTGACAGTTTTCGAGAAAAATACGAATTCAGGAGCAAAATTGTGTCCCATGAGACACTTAAATATGCCACAAATCATGTTTTTAAAGATATTAAGTTGATTAGCTGAATATCTGAAAAGAATGGTGATGGAGTCAAAATTTATATAAAGTCAAACCTTTTTGCCAAATTAAATTTTCTTTTGACTAGCTGAATATTTTGAGTTTTCTCAGATTTTCGCGAGTATATAACGATCTCGCATTTTTAACCCCTTTAAAGAGTACTCGTTTTGGGGGTGGGACAAATGCGACCTTTTTTGCTGGAAAAGGCCTTAGGAAAGGTCGTAGAGCGTCAAAAATGTTTTCATAGAAGGGAATCGTATGCGTAGATTCCGAATTTCGACAAATCAGACCTCGCTGAAACGTCAAATTTGAGCTAAAAGGCAAAAACTACGCAACTTAACGCTTTTCCGCAGTTTTTGCCTTTTAGCCCAAATTTGACGTGTCAGCGAGGTCTGATTTGTCGAAATTCGGAATCTACGCATACGATTCCCTTCTATGAAAACATTTTTGACGCTCTACGACCTTTCCTAAGGCCTTTTCCAGCAAAAAAAAGGTCGCATTTGTCCGTTTTATAAAACGCAATACGCAAAATGATTGCATACTTTCAGTGAATGATTTAGTAGAATTTTAACAGTGTTATTCAGGGTACAACTCAAATCGGACGATATACTCCATTCTTCACACGAGCCGCATCTTATGGTCAGTTTAAAGCCTTAACCGGGCCAGTGGACACTAGAAAGAAGATTTCACAGTTTGGAATAATTTCAAAAAGACAGAAAAGAGCAAAATTTTTGTGATTTCAGCAAAAAGAGATAAGAAATGAAGAAAGAGAAAGAAAAAGTAAATTGGGATTGTTTAGATGAAAAGGGAAATCAAAGAGGAGTGGTGTCCAGCGAAGGAGATCAATGGCTTGAACACAGGTTGAGAATCATGGGCGAAAACAATGAGAAATGAGGCTTTAACTTGATTTGAACATTTGATAACACTTAACGCGTTAATGCATTAATGCATTAAAGAAATTTCGTTTATCCATTCCATTATTCATTATTCAGACGTTTCATTTTGCACACTTTACGCGATTTTGGAATGGGAAATGCCCTGCAAGAGCAATTGATCTATCATGGTTTGGCGATGAAATTTGATCGAATGAAATGAGCATTTCAAAAACATTTCAGAGATCGATTATCATTTTGGTGAAATCGAAAAGAGAATGATTGATGGAAAAGCGACCGTTGTGGTAGGAATGAGTTGGGCAAAAGGGCTAACAAAGTGTTGAAAGATGATAGGAAGATTTGAAAATTTGAAAATGATCTAGTCAAGGAATGGGAGCTGATTTTGATTTTAATTAGTTCCAGCAAGGTCCACCAAATTCCAAATTTCTTAGGTTGACGATTTCACCGAGCTTCTTATCGCTTCGATCATCAATCGTTTACTGTATGGATATGGCTTTGATGAGGTACGAGTTGAGGGCAATGGGTATGGGTAAACCTGGCCAGCCTTTCCTGTACTCGGTCAGCTCTTACTAGCTAGTATTACTAGCTAATGCACTAGCTTTTACTAACTAGTCTTACTAGCTAATGCACTAGCTTTTACTAACTAGTCTTACTAGCTAATGCACTAGCTTTTACTAACTAGTCTTACTAGCTAATGCACTAGCTTTTACTAACTAGTCTTACTAGCTAATGCACTAGCTTTTACTAACTAGTCTTACTAGCTAATGCACTAGCTCTTACTAACTAGTATTACTAGCTAATGCACTAGCTCTTACTAACTAGTCTTACTAGCTAATGCAAACTAAGGTGAGGCTAGGCTAAAGCTCCACAAGGTTTATAGCTTCTAGCAAAGCTTTAAAGCTTTTAGCATTCTCATTTACAATCAATTCAGTCCAACCAATCCCGTTACTTCGAAATCCGCGATGAGGTAGCAAAATTCATCAAACATTTGTCACCAATTGATTTCTTTGTGACCGATTGGTGGAGATATGTGCCAATATTGAAAAAGTGAGAGTTAAGATCGTTTCTCTCAATTAAAATTCAACCATTTAGCCGCTATTTCCACATCTACAATGTTCTCGACGCTTTCAGAGCGTTTTCGATGGAAAATATTCAAAAGATGTGGGGTTTTTTTTTTTTAAAGTGAACTTGAATTTGTGAACGAAACGATCTTGAATTTTTCAGTCGATCGCAGCTCAGCGATCAAGATGTGACACTTTCGGGGGAACAAGCCGGCGATTTCGTTCATGCTTATTTGATTGAACAACGAAAAAGAATCAAAGAGAATGGAGAGCCGGGATATTTTGAGTGAATTTAATGGAAATGATTTCTTTTTCGAATTGAATTCATTTCAGTGATGCCGGTTTGTTGGGAGATCTCGTCGATATTTGGGGAGCTGGTTTGTATTCGAGATTATATGTTTCGTTTTCTAAAAGATGCCCTTGAAATTTACTGTTTCTCTTTTACCGTTACAATTGGATCTTTTTCTTTTACCCTTACAATTGGATCTTTCTCTTTTACCCTTACAATTGGATCTTTCTCTTTTACCGTTACAATTGGATCTAATCTTGAGGCTGTCCTTTGGCGTGTGTAGAAGTGTGTGTGTAAAGACAGAGTTCAGGTCAAGAAACGACTTCAACAACCCTTCAATGGGCATTTCACGAATTGTTGTCAAGGCCGGAAATTGTGGAGAAATGTCGGAATGAGGTTTATTTGAAAGAAAAACGAAAATAGTAAACGAAAATAGTAAACCGGTGTACTAAAAGAGAGAATACGGTAGATTGCTTTGAATTGAAGAATCCAATTGAAGAATTTGACCGCATTCTTTTCTTTCCCAAATAGATCAACGAAGTGACCGGTGATGGACGTGTTCTTTGTTTAAAGGATCGACCAAAAACTCCATATCTCAATGCTGTGATCAATGTGAGTGAATTTGAATAAGAATTAGGACCTTTACGGTTAACGGAGGAAGCCAAATTTTTGACCAACTTGCAGCCCGTTTTTATATAAATTTATGTTCATAACTTTTGATAAAACAAATACTTTCTGAAAGCTGACGTCCTAAGCTATCTAAATCTTATTAAAACTTCCCGATCTGATAAGTTTAAGGTGCTTAAAAATGAGCTGCAAGTTGGCCAAAAAATTGCCTCCCCCCCTACGCCGATGATCGTTACCCCCGGCCGTTAACCATAAAGATCGAAGAATTATATAAAATACTCAGGAAATCCAACGATACGGTTCGATTCTTTCGGTCAATTTGTGGAGAGTGACGACAGGTTTCTTTAAAAAAATTTCAATTCTATTTTAGTTTATCAACTAAATAGCCGGAGTTTTTGGAAAAAAAATGGATTTGAAAAATAATCGTTGAACTAAATGAGATCTACAGGGTAGGGTTCTCAAGGGTCTCACAATTGGCTCCTGGTGGTTGTTGTGGTGTGAAAGTGAATCTTTTGTCACTTTTTTTTCCTGATTTCATGACTCTCAATACATGAAATTTCTGAGCCACCACCGTCACCCACCACCATGAGACTTTTATCATCAAATTAAAACTTTCTATTGGCATCGTGGCATTGGCATCGTGGTGCCATATTAGAGTTAATATATAAACTAAGATTTTTAGCCAAACACTTTATTCATCTATATTATATGATAATCTGTCGTACATAAGAGATTTTTCACTAGCTTTTTTTTTTTATAAAGAAGTACCCCGTTTTTCCAAGGGAACGCTGACCAATAAAGTGTATGGTTTAAATTTCTAGTTATCCTAATAGGGTTTATTATGCACCACGATGTCAGTAGGAAGTTTTAATTTTATGCCAAAAATCTCGTAGTGATGACCATGGTGGGTCATCAAATTTCATGTATTGGAGAGTCATGAAATCGAGATATTAGGTTCATGCAAAAGTCTTTTTCATTTTTTTCGTACTTCTGTTAAAAAGTAACAAATTCACGAATTAATCTATAGTTTGCTCTATAAAAAAAGTGTTTTTTGGTTCAATTTCCGTCTTTTTAAATGAATTTCGGTTCACTTTCAAGCAAATTCGAGAGTGAAAAACGCCTTTTTCGTAAAAATCTCTAAAAAACTCTACGGAAAAATTGGCTGAATGAATTTCTCTGAAATTTTGGCGAAATATCAAACGTTTTGTTTTCTCTATCTTTTATCTATTGACACGAAGATAGGCTTTCTTTAGCTAAGGTGTCTAAACCTAAGGCTAAGGTGTCATCGAGTTAGCCCTTTTTGACTACCCGACTTCATACTCTCAAGAAAATCCAGGCATTCAATATTTTTAAACCCGTTTTAATGTTATTTTGCAGAAAAATAATTGCTTTTTCTAATGAAATCAACCGTAGTTTAATTGGTGCATTTGTTGGCTTGAAACGGCAGACGAAAAAAATGAAAAAGACTTTTGCATCAACCTAATATATCAACGAGATATATCTCGTTTATTCCTTTGTGCTTATTACGTTTAAAGCCTGATGGTGGTGGTGACCATGGTGGGTTTATGAAGTTTTAGTATTTTATGACTCTCAATACATGAAATTTCTGAGCCACCATGGTCACCACCATCATGAGACTTTTACCATAAAATTAAAACGTTCTATTCGCATCGTGGTGCCATATTAGAGTTAATATAAAAACTGGAAACCAAATAGATTGAATATTTTAGGCCCTTGTCACATTGGTGGATGTGAAATTCCTGTGGGAACACTTTCAACAGCTCAATTATCTGTTATCATGCAAAATGATCGAGTTTTTGATCAACCACAAGAGGTGGATAAGAGAAGGGGAAAAAGGGAAAGAAATGATAGAAATTTTTAGTTTAATCCGGAACGTTATTTGGGAAATGATGGGAAATTACAAGAACAATCGACGATTCCATTTGGGATTGGAAAGAGAGCTTGTTTGGGAGAATCGCTGGCGAGAGCTGAGCTCTATTTGGTGAGTGCTCGGGCCATAAAGCTGTAAAAGGGTCAAGCCAGAGCTGACTTCTGTCAAAAGCCAGAGCTGCTGACTATTGTCAAAAGCCAGAGCTGACTACTGTCAAAAGCCAGAGCTGCTGACTACTGTCAAAAGCCAGAGCTGACTTCTGTCAAAAGCCAGAGCTGCTGACTACTGTCAAAAGCCAGAGCTGACTACTGTCAAAAGCCAGAGCTGTCTTCTGTCAAAAGCCAGAGCTGACTTCTGTCAAAAGCCAGAGCTGACTTCTGTCAAAAGCCAGAGCTGCTGACTACTGTCAAAAGCTAGAGCTGACTACTGTCAAAAGCCAGAGCTGACTTCTGTCAAAAGCCAGAGCTGCTGACTTCTGTCAAAATCTCAATCTGTTTATCCGATTCCTTATTTGATTATTCTAATCATAGCCAATTATATAAAAACGAAATCTTTCATCAATTATCGTATAATTTTTCTTCTTTATTCAGGTTTTGGGAAATCTTCTTCAACGATATAAACTCTCATTCGATCCAATGGAAGGATCACAAGGAATGACAAACAAATATTCTCCCATTTATAAACCAAAAACTTTTAAGGCCGTTTTCGAGAAAATTTGATAGAATTTATGAAAACTCTTTAGTAAATGTTCTTTATAAACAATAAACATTGAGCAATTTGAATTTAGAAATGACAAAAGAAAAAGGGGGAAATGTCACCGAGGAAAAAAAAAAAAAAATGAAATCGGCGTTGAAAAAAAGAAATTCCCAAACTTTGGTCTAAATAATCTCTTCGATAAAAACGAAATTATTAGGTGTGTGAAAAAGTAATCCACGTTTTTTTATTTTTATTTTGTTTAAATAAATATATCTAAACAATTTTTAATTTTTTGTTAACGATATATATATCGTTTAAAAGCTTATTTTTTCCTCTTTCGAATGATATATTTATTTTGTTAAAAGGACGACAATAAACTACTTTCATTTTAGTTTGAAAATGGTATACACAAGTATCGTTATTCGGTCAAAATTTGCTTTATGAGTTCAAAAATGGGTTGAAAGCTGCGGAGGCTGCTAAGTACTAAGGACATTGTGAATTTCTAGTACGAAATTTTATAAGGAACATTTTAAGAACAACCACAAGTTGATCGGTTAACTGGAAGTGAAGATATGGCCGAAAAAGAGAGGATACCCCTATAAAATCTGCCTACCCCCCACTAGACAAATGTCTAGGGGGGGTAGGCACTTATCCGACTTTGACCCTAATTTGCACGTCGGCTGCACGTCGAATTCGGAATGCGTTTGGCGAAGACGCCGCTATTGATGATACCGCTAGGTTTTGGTTCCGACGATTCAAAGGTGAAAGCCTAGAAGATGAACCACGTGGCGGTCGCCCTGAGACCTGTTCTGATGACCAAATAAGACACTGTCTTCTCGAAAACCCTCGTTCAACCTCTTCAGAAGTGAAAGCCTAGAAGATGAACCACGTGGCGGTCGCCCTGAGACCTGTTCTGATGACCAAATAAGACGCTGTCTTCTCGAAAACCCTCGTTCAACCTCTTCAGAAATCGGCCTTACATTAAATTGTGATGGGTGAACCGTAAGGAAACGCTTGAATGCCATGAATTTTATCAAAAAGTTGGACAAATGGATACCGCATAAATGCTAAAAACGTGGATTACTTTTTCACACACTTAATAAAATGATTGAAAGACTGAAAATAAACCCGTTTACTCAATTTTGAAGCTATTTTAGATAAATAAATGAAAATAATTTAAAATTTCAAAAATGACTGCAATTCTGAATTGATAAAACTATCCCGTAGTTTTCGGGGGAAAATTATCGGGGGATTTTGAGATTAACAAGAAAATTTCTAGAATTATAGAATTAACCCTCCCTTCTTTCTTTTCGATCATTTTCTTCTCTTTTCTCCTTTTTCATCGTTTCGGCCACAGCTTCTGCATCGGGAATTTGTGATTGTGGACGAATATTAATCGAATGAATGTTTCCGATTGATCCTGAAATTATTCTTCATTCTATTTTCTTTCTTTCTTTCTTTCTTTCTTTCTTTCTTTCTTTCTTTCTTTCTTTCTTTCTTTCTTTCTTTCTTTCTTTCTTTCTTTCTTTCTTTCTTTCTGGGCGTGGGACAAAGGTGCACCTTTTTTTGCGCACCCGACCAAAAGCGCACCTTTTTTTTTAGCTTTTTACGCAACTTAACGCTTTTCCGCAGTTTTTGCCTCTTAGCCCAAATTTGACGTGTCAGCGAGTTCTAATTTGTCGAAATTCGGAATCTACGCATATGATTCCCCTATGTGGAAACATTTTTAAGGCTCTACGGCATTTTCTAAGGCTTTTTCCAGCGAAAAAAAAGGTGCGCTTTTGGTCGGGTGCGCAAAAAAAAGGTGCACCTTTGTCCGACCCCCTCTTTCTTTCTTTCTCTCTTTCTTTCTCTCTCTCTTTCTCTCTTTCTTTCTCTCTCTTTCTCTCTTTCTTTCCTCTCTCTCTCTCTCTTTCTTTTCTTTTTCAAACCTCTTGGCGTATTCATTCGACTTTTGCTCTTTTTGTGTTTGCTGAATGGAAGAGCTGAATATAAAACAGGAAGAACGATTAAACCATGGATCATTCCAAGAATGATCACCAAAACGACAACCTAGACAAAGGATTCAGCTTTGAAACTAATTTCTTATTTCTAATTTCTAATTTGAAACTAATTTCTTAATATAATCAAATCCATAGTCAAAAACATACTTTCTACTCTTTAAAAGAAACCCTTTTCTAGCATACTTACACTCTTTTAACTTTACCAGAATGGTAAAGTTAAAAGGCTTTTGAGAGCACAAAGTACAAGTTACAAGCTACAATTACAGTACCTTGACAAACACAGCCACCATGTATGCATGAACTTTAGCCAGCACAAGTACAGCGAACATTGTCGATGCTCCCGCTTGAATCATCGGCCAAGCGATTGAGGTAAGCGCGTGCTCGATTCGAGCTCTTTTTGTCTACAAAAATGTACACTTTTATCGCTGTTATTGCAAAAGAAAAAAAAGAAAAACTCACCTCAAAATCCCCTTTATAATAATGGAAAGTGATATGTGCGACATAGTCGACCGAGAAACCGATGGCCATTAGAGTGGTTGTCATCGAGATTGGATCCAAATCGATTCCCATATAGGGAAGAGCGCCAAAAACCCCGAGATTTATGGAAAGAACGGCGGCTGTCGAGGTGAGAATCATGATGATCGATGGAGTGAAAATGATGAGGATCACAATCATGCAAATGAGAGCACCGCCAACAGTCGATTGAGTCACGGGCACGATCGAGAGCAGCTGCAATTTCGGTCATTGATAGCGGAAAGCGTTTTGCGCTTTTACAGTACTGGACAATGAAATATGATATTTGAAAAACGATCGTCACTTTCGCGCGTCTGTAACTCCCTTGTCTTTGCGTTTAAATTATTAGTGTTATACATTTTTTGAAAGCTCTTTTCAAGGGCTACACAATGGTAATATTAATATTTAGAAAGACGGTAAAGACAAGGGAGTTACAGACGCGCGAAAGTGACGATCTTTTTTCAAATATCATATTTCATTGTCCAGTAGTGTACCTGATCCGAGTATGTGCTGAAATCCTCGTAAATGGTGAGATTCAGATGTGGATACTGGCGGGCCATCACACGCCATTCACTTAGAATCGAAAGGCTGGAAATTTGGATGGAGAAAAATTTGAGTATTTTGAGATCTTTCAGAATCTTGAGAACTTTGAGATCTTTGAAATCTTTGAGATCTTTTCAACTCACCGATCAGCCCATGTGACTGCGTCTCGGAAACCCGTAAGGAAAACGAATTTATGTAAACATTCGGCTTTCTCTTCATAACAATCCCTGTTTCAAATAATTTCAACAATTTTCTCTATACTCACTTTGGATCACCAAGACTCACAAAATGACTCCATCGTCGATATTCTTGAAGTTTAAAGAAATCCGGCAAATATTTATATTGGAAATCAATCGATCCGTGGCTCTGAATGGAAAAATTTTGATTACAGTTTTGTCAGAATGAGATTAGTATTGAGAATTGCAAAGTTTAGAGGGATTCAGTTTTATAGGCAGCACTTTTCGAGTTAAAAGCAAAAGAATTGGTAGCAAGAGGATGACTCCTCTTGCTACCAATTCTTTTGCTCTTGCTACCAATTCTCTTGCTCCTCTTGCTACCAATTCTCTTGCTCCTCTTGCTACCAATTCTCTTGCTCCTCTTGCTACCAATTCTCTTGCTCTTGCTACCAATTCTCTTGCTCCTCTTGCTACCAATTCTCTTGCTCCTCTTGCTACCAATCGGCGACCTCTCTCTTCCGTTCGTTTGAGAGGCGCGCGCGTAAACCACTCGGCGAATAGATGGCGCAGTGCGAGCGCACTTTTCTCTAGCCGATTCGGGCGAGCGCACTTTTCTCTACGATTCGGGTTCGACTCCCGGTCGCGTCGGCATTTTTTTGGTTCTTTTTTTAAAATTTAAAAACATTTTCCACAACTACATGAAATTCTAAGTGAAACTAACTATAAGGCATTTGAAACGATTCACTGAAAGCGGAGTAGTGTGCACAGAAAAACAAAACAAAAAAAAAAGACAAACACAGCTATAGTAGATTTCTTCTGGCATACTATAATGATTTAAAACCTCGTGACCAATTCATTTTAAAAATATTTTCATTTTACGATCATTTTTCTCTCTATTTCTCTTTATTTTTCTCTATTTCTGTCTATTTTTCTCTATTTTTGTCTATTCGTGAATGCAAAACGTTTGAACAAAATTAGAAAGAAATGATCGTAGCTGAAAAGGAAATTCCCATACCTGTAATCCGATATACGGTAGGTATGCAAGTAGCCACATGTGCGTGCTCACCGCTCCAACTGAATGATTCGCATTCTCGAATCGAGTCAAAAGGCGCATTATCTGGGAAATGGATATGGTCAGGGATTGAAAGTTGGAAAGGAAGTTGGGAAGAAAGTTGGGAAGAAAGTTGGGAAGAAAGTTGGACAGGAAGTTGGACAGGAAGTTGGAAAGGAAGCTGGAAAGGAAGTTGGACAGGAAGTTGGAAAGGAAGCTGGAAAGGAAGTTGGAAAGGAAGTTGGAAAGGAAGCTGGAAAGGAAGCTGGAAAGGAAGTTGGACAGGAAGTTGGAAAGGAAGCTGGAAAGGAAGTTGGACAGGAAGTTGGACAGGAAGTTGGAAAGGAAGCTGGAAAGGAAGCTGGAAAGGAAGTTGGACAGGAAGTTGGACAAGAAGTTGGACAGGAAGTTGGAAAGGAAGCTGGAAAGGAAGCTGGAAAGGAAGCTGGAAAGGAAGCTGGAAAGGAAGCTGGAAAGGAAGCTGGAAAGGAAGCTGGAAAGGAAGTTGGACAAGAAGTTGGACAGGAAGTTGGGAAGAAAGTTGGGAAGAAAGTTGGAAAGAAGGTTGGAAAGGAAGTTCGTAGAAAAAGTTTGCACAATGATTTCCCAGATTCTCAAAAATCAACCCATCAACCCTTCCCTGATTTTTTTCATAAATTAGATCTCTAAAATTTTAAAGAAAAGCTGCACTCATTTTTTTACGAGTAATTTCTTGGAGTCAACTTTTAAATAATAGAAGAAGATCTTCCTGAATTGGTGGATTCATTTTTAAGAAATTCTAGTCAAACTTTTTCTCATAACTTTCTTTCCAACTTTAATACAATTAAAAGTCAAATCTTTTGCGAATCTTTCCAATTTTCACCTCGGGAATCGCTTCCGGTTGTCGAAGATCGCCGGGATTGTTTACAAAAACAGCTAACTAAAAAAAAAGCAGCTAATTAAATAGTCAAATATTTGATTCACTTGCCTGTCCACCCTCCTTAAAAATGACTTCCGATTGGAATTTGACGAGCGTGAGAAGTGGAGAATCGTCCATAAACAGCTTTTCGCTAGTCAAACCGACCCGGATTTGAAGGACTCCATTGATCATGAAAGCCCAGTAAACTCTAGATTGAAAATAAAACGTTTCTTGAGATGAAATCTATCGATCTAATCTATCGATCTAATCTATCTATCTAACCTATCTATCTAATCTATCTATCTAATCTATCTATCTAACCTATCGATCTAACCTATCTATCTAATCTATCTATCTAATCTATCGATCTAACCTATCTATCTAATCTATCGATCTAACCTATCTATCTAATCTATCTATCTAATCTATCGATCTAACCTATCTATCTAATCTATCTATCTAACCTATCTATCTAACCTATCTATCTAACCTATCTATCTAATCTATCTATCTAATCTATCTATCTAATCTATCTATCTAACCTATCTATCTAACCTATCTATCTAACCTATATATCTAATCTATCTATCTAACCTATCTATCTAATCTATCCATTAAAGTGCTTACATGAGCGACGCTCCAACGAGGAATTTACTCCATGTTGACATACAGAAATCCACCCAAACATCGAGAATGACATTTCCCATTTTATGACAAAAACCCTCTTCTTCTTCTTCTTCAGCCATTTTCTTATTCATTTCGGATTTCTGAAAACGAAATTTTAATAACTTAAAGCCCTTTTGTGATACTTTTCGTTGAGCGACGGTGAGACATGGAATGAAGGCATTTCCTCGTTTTTCTTCTCTTTCTCCGCTCAATTGCAAAACGGCTGTGTAGAAGAAAACCTGGGGAAAAGATGCTTTTTCTTTTTGATAGTCTTTTCGGCATATTGTATGCCAAAAACTGGGATTCTAGAAGCCTAAATATTTTGAATTCTAGAAATCTAAATATTTTGAAATATGTTGAATCCCACCTGATAAACCCAATCATAAACGACAGCAACAGAGATGAAAACACAAAAGACTAAAGAGATATTAATAAAATGGTGAAAGGAGGAAAATGTCCGACACCAGGTGGATCCGAACTCGGGACCTCTCGCACTCGATGCCAGGGCGTTAACCATCCGGCCACTGGGCGGCGACCGGGTGGCTCCCATTTCGCTGGTTAAATACCTGTGATAGCGGGTGTTGGTGCGAGAATTCCCGTGCCGAACGAAAGAAGATTTGTCAATGAAGCGATTGTGATTGACGGACCGGCATCAGCCAACATTTCCGCCGATCGAGTCTCAGCCGGTTTACTGTAATTGTTTTTTAGGATTTCTATTTTCATTCTTACTTGACACTTGTGCGATGCCATGCGTGCAAAAAGATGAACACATCATCGACACCGATTGCGAGAATTAAAAACGGCACAACGGTGACGATCGGCAGGAATTCGTAACCGAGCTGAAGGATTTTTGTGATCAAGATATACGCTCTGCGTGCTTATTCTTTTTACCGTATTTTCTCTAATAGTAGTGCACCGTGAGCGTCGTCTAAATTGCTCGAAATCTCGAGAACCGCTTATCAGAACCTATTGATGTGGGATCGGAAAATGTAGCTGACAATGAGATCTAGTGGGGGATTAGAGGGTTGAGCTTCTGCAAAAGCTCGGGAACTGTAAATGAGTCACCAACTCGGCTCGGCCGGAGGGAGGAGGAGAGGACACTACAATTAGAGAAAATACAGAATACCGTATTCTCGCTAATAGTAGTGCACCGTGAGCGTCGTCTAAATTCCTCGAAATCTCGAGAACCGCTTATCAGAACCTATCGATATGGGATCGGAAAATGTAGCTGACGATGAGATCTAGTGGGGGATTAGAGGGTTGAGCTTCTGCAAAAGCTTGGAAACCGTCAAATAGTCACCAACTCGGCTCGGTGGAGTGCACTACTATTAGAGAAAACACAGTATTATCTCGATGTTTACCCAGAAAAGATTGCCGAAAGAGGCGAAAAGTGAGAGAATCGGGCAAAGAACACCGAGAATTGCTTCCCATGGTTTCGAACGAAGGGGATCCATCTTAAAAATCGACATTAAATCCGAATTACTCTTTCAATAGATAGATTTTTGTTTTATAAAACACTCCACAGCTCGTAATCTTGGCTCGTAATCTCGTAATATAATTTTATCCATATTAGATCTCCTTTTAGCGTGATCTTTTCAAATCCACTGATGAAAAATGAGAAATTAAAAAATTAAGAAAGATTACGAGACAAAAATAGAGATAGATTACGGTAGTGGCCATTAATTTGACATTAAATTTGACAGTTAACAGTTTCGGTCAACGCACTTTCCATGTGGTGAGCAAAGTGAACGCGAAAACGACGAGAACAGTGATCGGCATTAAGGGAAGCGCCAAAATTCCTGAAAATTCAAAATCTTTTCTTTTATTTTCAGATTTAAGAAAGTCTTTGATGAGTTTATATTTGAGAATTCTCTTCGATTCTTTGATTCGAACCTGTTCTTCGCACTTCTTCACTCACTAAACCCTCAGATGTGCAATAAGCATGAATCAATGGATCACCCAAAGTTCGCTGAAATTGAATTGAAATTTCACTTATTTAATTCCGAGATTTCAATTTCGAAACGATAAACGATAAAGAAATGAAAAAAGAAAAAAGAAAAGAGAAGAGACTGAGAAGGAATTGAACTCTCGACTCACGAGAGGGAGATGAGCTCATTGAGCTATCATTTAGCTATCATTGAGCTATTGATGCCTTCTTTGGTCAAGAAGAAATAGGAAAGACAAGGAAGAAGAAAGGAAGGAAGAAGAAAGGACGAAAGAACGGAAGAAGGAAGGAAGAAAGAAAGGAAGAAGGAAGGACGAAAGAAAGGAAGAAGGAAGGAAGAAAGAAAGAAAGAAGAAAGGAAAGAAGGAAGAGACTAATAATTGATTTTTAATTTACTTGTGTAAAATCAAAGACAGCGTGTTCCCATTTGTGCATGACTGCTTCCATTGTTTCATTGGGATAAATCGATTGGAAATTGATTGCGATTAAACGAGCCGCTTCGACGATTTGAGATCTAAACTCTTTTTGTTTTGTTTTGTTTTATTTTCTTTTCTTTTCTTTTCTTTTCTTTTCTTTTCTTTTCTTTTCTTTGAATGACTCTTTCATTTTCAAACCTCTTATTGACATCAACGAGGAAAATATTGTTCGCAAGATAGATATGATGTCCGAAAAGGTCCATCGATGGATAGGTCAACTTCACGTTGTTCGTTTTGTGCACTTGTTGATCACGGTACATCGTTAGAAAGATGTTTACCTAAGAAAAATCGTTTTCGTAACTTTTACTATTCAAACCGCATCCGATGTATCACATTGAGTGCCACAAAAATCCGAGTACGACCACGTGCGATTGTCGTGTTCGATTTTGAGTTTATATTGGAGATAATCCTCGATCTCTAGCGCTTTCTCAATATATCTAAAAGGGAATTTTTAAAGAAATCTTTAAACTAACACTTTAAACGCTTTCAAAACTTTTTAAAACTTAAATTTCACAAAATAATCGTTTCGCAAAATCGCATCGTTATCGCAAAATTTGATACGCTCTTTTCCCATTACCAATCTAACTTTGATCTCAAAACTTCTTAATGTTGGCCTATCTAATTTCAATATTTTTCATATCATTGGATGCACCAAGTTTTTCTCTTTCGATTGATACAAAAACGATTTAAATTGACCATTTCAACACCAAGAAATTCGAGCTTAAAGTTGGATTGTTAATGGAGTCTTTAATGGAGATTAAAAGGCGTCTCAAATCTCTCACAATCTTTTTACAATGACTAAATTGCTAGGAAAGCTTTTCATAAGTAAAATTGCTAGGAAAGCTTGCTAGGAAAGCTTTTCATAAGTAAAATTACTAGGAAAGCTTGCTAGGAAAGCTTGCTAGGAAAGCTTGCTAGGAAAGCTTGCTAGGAAAGCTTTTCATAAGTAAAATTTTAAAGTAAATTTACTTATTTTATTACTTATTTAAGGTATGCAAAAGCTTTTTCTTTACCCTGGCCTCAAAATGCTTCCCTTGTCGGCGGCTTGAAGAGCGACAACCACATGAAATGGCATACCCATATCCTGGAAAATTGAAATATTATTAAATTGAAACCATTAAACATTAGGTTTTATATAGAAAACGATTCAGTCAGTCTTAAAACACACAAAAATCGCAAACCTGAAAGAACTCTCTGGCCACCGCAAATTCGTATCTCGATGGCGAGTTTGTCGCCGAGAAATGCTCCCTCACATTGTTGACTTCTTTAAAACGCCAAACTCCACCGGCCATCACAAAAGACCAAAATGTGCTGAAATGATTCAATATTAATAAATAAAAAGAAAGATTTCATTTGAATCTTTGGGCTAGGCTAATTTCCGCAATTGTTTTGCGCAACTGGATCATTTGCGCACAACTTTCTTCTCGCCAAACTCGCCATAAATTTCTTCTTCGTGGACCAATCTTTATGATTTTGGTTTCATTTTGTAGATCTCAATAAGAGCAACTTCGAAGAAAGAGGTTGAAAAGCCAGCTTTCAAGCCTCACGAATCAAAGCCTGGAACACCAGGTGAGCTTTGCACCGATTTTTTTTTCCACAACTCGCCATAACTTTCTTCTAAGTCGGCCAATCTTTATGATTTTGGTTTCATTTTGTTGAACTTATTGAGATCTACAAAATGAAACTAAAAGCATAAAGATTTGTTCACGAAGAAGAAAGTTATGGCGAGTTGGGCAAATGACTCTGTTGCGCAAATGACCCAGTTGCGCAAATGACCCAGTTGCCAAAATTTAGCTTACCCCAGATTTGTAATTGATCAATCAATCAATCAATCAATAAATTGCGGAAACTAGCCTACCGGAAATTAGCCGAATATTTAATTTCAAATGGATGATTTATCAATTTTGGAATTGACATCAACGCTTGTTTTTCATAGAAATCATTACAGTGAAAATCTCGAATTTTCACTTACAAAAGCGCCAAATATATCCTCGGTCGATGTGCAATTCTGACTCCAATCCAATAGAATGCATCGTGTGTTGATCTTTCGATGGTGGCTGTGATTTTCTCAAGATATTTCTCCATCTCCAGCAAAATGAGATAGGCTTTGAGGTGGGGATCCCCTTGTGATTCTCAAGGATTTCAATCACCCAATGAATTACCTGAAAGTTTTCAATTTGACAAATGATTCAAGAGAAGTCGAATTTCATTTATAGCTTCGAAAAATGTTTCTCATTTATCTCATCAACTCTTTTTTCTTTTTTTTTGAATCTAATTCATTCAAGAAATGAAATTGAAACGATAAAGAAGTTAGGGATTTCAGTGAAACAAATCGAGCGTTGATTTGTTCTCAATTTTTGAAAGAAGCAGTGTCAATTATTATTATTATTATTCTTCCTTTAACAGGCCTTTCAGGCTCTTTCCTTCACTAATTTGCATAAAAGATAAACTATAAATGAAGTCGATTATTGTACAAATGACATTCAATGGGAGTGGGACAAATGCGACCTTTTTTTTGCGCACCCGGACATTTGCGCGCCTTTTTTTCCGCACCTTGCCCATTAGCGCACCTTTTTTCGCGTTTTAAAAAAGCTCTAAAAAGCTAATATAGCTAATAACCAATTTCTATTCCAAATGTTGTTTTTCTAGGTAATTTTAGGGCGTAGAATCGAAATTTTGACATATCAGAGCTTGTAGAAACAAACGGACGGAGTTATACAAAGAGAAAAATCGACAATCGACAAAATCGACATTTTCTGTAATTTGATCTAGCCGTTTTGTCTTTCAAATTGGTTCCACACGCTCTGATATGTCAAAATTTCGATTCTACGCCCTCAAATTACCTAGAAAAACAACTTTTGGAATAGAAATTGGTTATTAGCTATATTAGCTTTTTAGAGCTTTTTTAAAACGCGAAAAAAGGTGCGCTAATGGGCAAGGTGCGGAAAAAAAGGTACGCAAATGTCCGGGTGCGCAAAAAAAGGTCGCATTTGTCCCACTCCCCATTCAATAGAAAACCATCTTTACATTTATAGATTCATAAAAAAAAAAGGAACGATGGTAGAACAAAAAATTCAGCAGATAGAGAAACAGAATTGCCTTTTTTTGTCTTTTTTTGGTGTGAAATCTTTTGAGTCAATCTTGCCCTTAAGGCTTCTGGAGAAGGGAAAAAAAGAGAAAAGAAGGAAAAGGAAGAAAAGGAAGAAAAGGAAGAAAAGGAAGAAAAGGAAGAAAAGGAAGAAAAGGAAGAAAAGAAGACTAAAGAAGAACATAGAAGGAAAAGAAGAAAAAGAATGGAAAGAGGAGTTTGAAGTGTCATCACGGTTTTCATTGTACAGAGAAGTGTGCCTAGAAGGGTTCACATTTGATTTAATCAATCTATATTTGATCGATCTATATTTGAATAAAAAAAAAAGCAGTAAAGCACATCTTTGCCATGGTATCTTTTATCTGTCTTTTTATCTTTTTTTAAGAAGTTTTCCTGCTCGTTGACGGTCATTTTCTTTCCTCTTTAGAAGCCAATATTTCGTAAAAACTAATATCGCAAAGAATTCAAGCGGTCAAGAATCAAAATGAAAACAATTAAACGAGGCTAGATAAAATTAAATAAGCTAGACTTGATTGAGAATGGGAAAAAAAAAAAGAAAACATCATAAGAGGTAATGAAGAAAAGTCTCTGGAACAATATTTACAATTCTAGATTTGAAAAAAAACAAGAAAATAGATGTTGAAGAGTTTGTTAAACCTTTTGAAAAAATATTGATGATCATTTTCTTTTTTCTTTAGAAACAAAGATAGATTTTAGATATTTCATAAAACTAACATTGTACGCAAAGAATTTAAAGCATAAATCAAAATTGAAAACCAATCAAACGAGCATAAGGTAGCCGAGATAAGGTAGCCGAGATAAGCTAGCCGAGATAAGGTAGCCGACGATGAAGTGGATTTTTTTTTGTGTCACAAGAATTAAGGACAAGAAAGAGAAAAAAGAGCTTCTTTTCTCAAGCGCTTGATTTAGCCAGGAAAAGAAGAAAGGGGCAAAGAGAGGCAAGGAAAGAAAGAGAGGGAAAGAGAGAGAGAGAGAGAGAGAGTCAAATACAGTCATTTCTCAGCTATGAATGAATGAGAAAAAAAGGAGAAAGTAGAAAGGAGAAAGAAGCGAAGACTTCTTTTTCTTTTGGCATCTTGATTCAATATCGAATTTTCAATGGCAACTTATAGAAGGTATTATTTGTAAAGGTGAAAGTGAGCTGTGAATGGATTTCGAAGTTAAACGGAAATGGGCAATCGTTGACTTCAAATCTTATAATAGCATCGAAATAACTTGAGTATTTCTTGTTGATTAGAGTTTAATCAAAACGCAACTCTTCTTTGAGCTTTTCTAAATCTTTCAAAGTCTTTCAAATCTTTCAAATCTTTCAATTTCTTTCAATTCTTTGTCGTTCACTTAACTTTAAAGCTATTATATCGCTATATCGCTATATCGCTTCAATTAGATTCCTATTGACGTGCGATTTTAAGGAACTGACGCGAATGGCGCGAAAGCGGCGCGCCGGGCTTTCTAAAGCGTGGATACGTACCGTAAAGTAAAGTAAAGTCACCTTTCGCTTTATTATATCACTTTAAAGCTCTAATATGAAATCAATCACTAATTTAAAGGTACTTTTCAATAAATCTCTAATTTAAATCTCATTTCCCCAGCAAAGTCGACCGAGAAACCGATGGCCATTAGAGTGGTTGTCATCGAGATTGGATCCAAATCGATTCCCATATAGGGAAGAGCGCCAAAAACCCCGAGATTTATGGAAAGAACGGCGGCTGTCGAGGTGAGAATCATGATGATCGATGGAGTGAAAATGATGAGGATCACAATCATGCAAATGAGAGCACCGCCAACAGTCGATTGAGTCACGGGCACGATCGAGAGCAGCTGCAATTTCGGTCATTGATAGCGGAAAGCGTTTTGCGCTTTTACAGTACTGGACAATGAAATATGATATTTGAAAAACGATCGTCACTTTCGCGCGTCTGTAACTCCCTTGTCTTTGCGTTTAAATTATTAGTGTTATACATTTTCTGAAAGCTCTTTTCAATGGCTACACAATGGTAATATTAATATTTAGAAATACGGTAAAGACAAGGGAGTTACAGAGGCGCGAAAGTGGCGATCGTTTTTCAAATATCATATTTCATTGTCCAGTAGTGTAGAATCATTTTCTATCAAAGAATGACTTTTTGTATAGAAAAAGAACAATAAGATTATTAGGAAAAGAAAAAAAAAACAAAAAAAGTAACATAAAACAATCGTCAAATCAAGTTATCGATAGCCAAAAATTCTTTATCCACAAATTTGAGCACTAGCAGGATCCAAAAAAAAAAAAAAAAAACGAGAAACACCGATAAAGGAAAGGGAAATGATCAGAAAAAAAAAGAAAAAAAAGAAAAAGAAAGAAAAAGAAAAAGAAAGAAAGAGAAATAGTGAGAATTACGTATGCACTCGATTGAAGACTTTAAAATAGAAAGAAAATGAGAGGAAAGAGGAAAGGAGAGGCAGTTTTAGGCAGAAAAAAAAAGGGGGGAAGGAGGAGGAGGAGAAGTGACTGCCTGCTGGGATTGAGGTGAGATGGGGGAGGGGTGGAGGGGAGGGGATCAAACGGGTTTAACCCTTCTACAGTTCTGAAGAGTGCACAGAGATCTCTACCCATTCATCCAAGTCACTCCTTTCTTTCCTTTACCCACTCTCTACTCTTTCTGTATGTGGAAGTACCCTCTTTTCCCCCCTCGAATTCTCCTTTTTCAATCCTTTCACTTGGCATCCTCTTTCCTTCAAAAGCTTTACTCGAATTATGAATGCTAAATAGTTAAGATTTTTTTTGAAAAAGCTCTTTAAGAAGAGAAATACAATATCGATTACTTACAGCTTTAATTTAATACAATAGCGATTACTTACAGCTACAGTATCCTAATCTAAAGCTAGCTAATAGCTAAAGCTAGCTAATAGCTAAAGCTAGCTAATAGCTAAAGCTAGCTAATAGCTAAAGCTATCTAATAGCTAATAGCTAAAGCTAGCTAATAGCTAATAGCTAAAGCTAGCTAATAGCTAAAGCTAGCTAATAGCTAAAGCTAGCTAATAGCTAAAGCTAGCTAATAGCTAAAGCTAGCTAATAGCTAAAGCTAAGCTAATTTCAATAGTGAGTTTAGATCTCAAATCTTTTCCCATCAATCATTTTGAAATCCAGTTGGTGTGAATGCAATAAATTAGTGACCGGTCATCTACGAGATCGAAAAGAAACAATAGGGCCGATTTTTGTCGTTCGTTGGACTAATCCTACCACACTCTATTAGAAAAAAAAAACGGGAATAGAAAGGGGAAAGAAGAAGTGAAAAGGAATGGAAAAAAAAACTGAAATGATCGGTGGAAGAATAGCTGAGAAGAAGAAGAAAAAGAGGGATAACCGGACGAGAAGGAGATACGGGCACGGAGGGAGATCCATCTCGTTCCCGGAAATTGTTCAACGATTCAAGAATTGATGTAGAGAAATTGAATATTGATATTTCTTTTTTGAAACCGATTTGCCTATTGGCTATAAATGCTATTTGCTACGGTGAGAAAGTGATAAATGATAAATATTCAACAAACAGAAATGATTGTTCGACAATTCTTGACCATCCACCTGCTCTGCTCACCGTTGGCCGAAGATTTAGCTGTTCTAAAACTCACCGGTCGATCACCTAAAAAAATGACAGCGTCTTCCCCTTAGTGAATCGATTTTCTAAAAGACATGCATAACTTTATTGTATTCATTCAAGTGTACTTGATTTGCATTTGATTTGCATTTGATTTTGACTCTGAACTTGATTGAAAAAGAGCTCACAAGGGTTGAAAGAGCTCTTGAAAAGAGTTTAGATATCGGATTCCATTTTGAAATCTCTACATTGTACTGTACAATCTCTACAATCCTTTAAAACTTTATTCTATTCATTCAAGTTTCACATTTTGATCGATCCATGCCGGAGATTTCGTCTTTTTCCTTCAATTGAGGAAGTTTTTTTGTGTGACACTTGAGAGAAAAAGGAAAGAAATCGTTGGGGAAACGCCTGAGATTTCATCTAGACAATTTTTGTGGGGAATTGTTTGCTTTTCAAGGATCAACATTCAACGGATTAGCCATTCGTAAGACGATTAGCTGTAAAAAGTAAAAAGACGCTTAGGTTTGAGAGCTTCTCCAACAAGTTCTGTCATTCACAAAAAGAAACGACAATGTCAATCAGAAGAATTCACACAATTGCTCTTTATGATAAAATGCGGAGGAAAGAGACGAGAATTTATGATTAAAAGACGGGTTCGAAAAGAACAAAGAGAAAGAAAGAAGGAGAATGGGAAGAAGAATGGGAAGAAGGAAGGGAAGAAGAATGGGAATGTTGAAATGAGAAGAAAGAGATGACAGGATTGGGATTTTGGAGAAGAATGACAGCTTGACATGCCAGCTATATTCATCAAATATCACTAATCGATCTCCTAAATACCTAACACTTACAAATTGGATATGAAAATTTACCGAACTGCTCAGCCGAGCTCTAGCCTAAGTCCTAAGCCTAAGTCCTAAGCCTAAGCCTAAGTCCTAAGCTTAAGTCCTAGGCCTAAGTCCTAAGCCTAAGTCCTAAGCCTAAGTCCTGAGCTTAAGTCTGTAAGCCTAGCCAGGTCCAGAGCTGGCAGCTGACGAATGGGAAGGGATTTTTGTAGACCAACTCAGCATTAAATCATGGGAAAATTGAACCGAAATGTTTCTAGAATAATTTGATAAGACGACGACGACAAACGAGCATAAGCCTCATCTAAATGCTAAACCCAAGTAAACACTTAGTAAGCTTTCAAAAAGATTCATATCGAAATGGTTTTTTTTTACTCATCTAGAAATGACCAACTTTTTTGATGATTTATCTTTGAGTTAAGCAAGTGAAGAGACTGCCATCCAGTGAATTCCCTTTCCCGCTCATCATCTTTATCAATGTGGATCCCCTTCTCTTCGCCTTTTTCTTCTCCTCAAAGAGAAATACCCGTTGCTTTAACGGGGCTGCCAAAATTCCTCTTTCCTTTCTCATTTTATCTATATGACGTTGAGATGAGGAGACACAAAAAAAAAGGAATCCGAAAAACGCTTGCCAATTGCACACATATTTTGGCTAAAGCCAAGTCTAACGTTAAGACGGAAAATAAGGCTATAATAGGTTAAAGATTAAACAAAACAAAAAGATCCAGTAAACGTAAAATGATCGAGTTAGATTTGTGAGAGAATCGTGACACTGACACTGACACTGACACTGACACTGACAGAATCGTGACACACGTGACACGTGACACTTAGTGACCGTATGGTCACTACAGAATTACAGTTGACAAAATGAATTTGAAATTCTAAAATGACCAAAATTTTTTGGTTTTGGTCTGTTTTGGTTTTGGTTTTGTTTGCCGAACTCTACTCTAAACACATTAAACATTCTATCTAGTAAACGTAAAATGATCGAGTTAGATTTGTGAGAGAATCGTGACACTTAGGAATACAGTCGAAATTTGACAAAACGAATTTGAAATTCTAAAATGTGACCAAAATTTTCGCATAGCTGCCCGAGCAAAACGCAATCGGTGGCCATCAAGAGCAGCTAAGCAGAAAATTAAATAAAAAAAATAATGATTTGATCTGTCTTCGCACTTAGCGCAGATCACAACCCGCTTCCACATTTACTGAGGCAGAAGTGTAGTTGTCGTAGCCGATGATACTCCGATGGCCGGGCTGGGGCGCTCGGAGGGGAACCCATGGGAGTCGAACCCACGACTAACCCGCGCCGACGCTGCTCAACTTGGCAGATCGGACGGGGTCGACCACAGACCCTTCCCTTTCTGGGCCCCAGGCAGAAAATTTGAGGCACTTTTTAGATTCGTTATTTCGACGTTTAACTGTATCAAATTTCATGTCATATTTCGTAATCATAAAGCTAGAAATTCTCGATTTTAAACCAATTCAACAACTCTTTAAGCAAGCGATTTCTTTTCAATCTTATTTCAAACGTTTGTGTGTGACCAAGAGATGTATCCCGTCCTCAACTTTCTCATCATGTATTGAAGATTTCCGAATCTGAAACTTCATCTGTTCAATCTCCCCATTCGCCTCTCTCAATTCCACTTCTTCTTTCCAATGTCCATCCATTCATTCTTCTACCTTCATTCATCATTTCTTTTACCCCTTTTTCTTCATTTACCTCATCTTTTTCGATGACTTTAATCGATAAATCGCTTTTCGGAACTCTATGAATTGAAATTGATCTCAAATTCTCACAAAGCAAACAAAAATCTTTCCTTTTCCTTATCGATTTTTGGATGAATTCTCTGGTTCTCTGGTTCTCTGGTTCTCTGGTTGATAGATTGTTCCCAAATCGAATACAGATAGCTTTTTTTCATTCAGATCATTCAGAAGCGATTCGTAAGCGTCTTTCTAAAAGCATTCGCTCAACTTTTCTGAAATATAAAGCAGTTTTATTTTCAGAAATGAGAAAATTACAATTGATTTTAATCGTGATTTTGTTTATTGCTTATAAAAAATACAATTTATTGATTTCAAAGCAAATTGGCTTTGGTGTAAACTTTCCACAGTCAAAAATCTTACATTTCTCTGCCATTTCGGCTCATAGAGACGTTGATAAACGGGATATTGATTTGGCTGAGTATTGGCTGAGTTACTCGATGGGTTTTCTGATCTGAAATGATATCTTACTCTTGCTTTTCTTTACCGTAACCTAACTGATGGCTTGTTGAGTTGCAATATGATTTCCCTTTTCGTTCAAGACATTCATCAGCACGGTGACGAAGTTCAGTGATTAAGGGAGCATTTTGACCGCTAGGAAAAGCATTGGCTCTTTTTTTTCTCTTGCTTGCTTCATTTACATCGATATTTCCCCGATACTCACCAAAATCAGAAGCAAAAATCAGAAGCAAAATCAGAACTTCTCAGATATCAGAAGCAAAATCCTCGTTTAACAGCAAGAGCAATTCTGCAAAATACTCCACATCCCGATGGTGTGTAACCTTCCATTTCTACTATAAAGCGAAGACTTGTCGATTCTGGACTATTTGGTCGACATGGCTCAAAGAAGCCACTTATCTCAAAGAAAAATCAGAAGGAGCGCTGAAGTTGGACCGCTGAAGTTGGACCGCTGAAGTTGGACCGCTGAAGTTGGACAAAATCAGAACTTATCAGAACTTTCTCCGTCTCTTCCCCTCAAATCACCCAGAGAATCGAAGCGTTGAGTCGATTCTAAAAGAATTCTTTACGAATGTCAAGAATCGATCTGAATGGCGTGCTTTAAGTCCGATAAATCTAAACGCACACTTTCCGGTGCACTCAACCGTTTTCATGCTACCATAGCATGAAAAAAAGAATTTATTATCCCAGAAACGGTTCGTATCAAGGTTAAAAACTCAAAAGACAATTATTTCATTATTTGTACTTTAACAGAATTCATTTCCCTGTTTCTTTTGTGCTGATTGTATGCGTGAATGTGATTCTCTTTTCTCATTTCCTTCTCCATCAATCTCCATCGATGCAATCATCAATTTCTTCTTAACACGTTGACGACATTGTCACCTGATGCTGTCTGACACATATTCGTTCGCCTGGGACATTGTCACCTGATGTCAGGTGACATCATTTTTTGTCGAAAAAAACAACGTTGTCCCATGCGATTGTTTGTGCAAAAACGCCATTGTCGTCAACGTGTTAAATATTGCATATCCTTTATCCACAATTATTCCATATCCTTTATCCACAATTATTCCATATCCTTTATCCACAATTATTCCATATCCTTTATCCACAATTATTCCATATCCTCAAAAATTTCAGCTAATAAAGTTATAAAAATCAAAAAAAAATTTACGGATTGACGAAATTTCCGATTGTTTGAGGGAAACAAGAAAGATATCAAATTGAATCTGAAAAATTTTCATGAAGTTCAATTTATAAAATGAAATTTACCAAAGCCTTAACTTGATCGACTATTGCTTTAAAATCTCGATATCGCCGTTTGAATGAATTTCATTCTAAAGTGCAGTGGTGGGGCTCAAATTACCGTTCTTATCAAATACAAATATCAAATATTCTTTCTTTCATCAAATAGTTTAAAATGAGTAAAGTAATACAAAATACAAAATACAAAATTTCTCATGATCTATATTTTCTTTTGATTAATCTTTTCAAAAAAAAAAAGAGGTGATGAGTTTCATCACCAGTTTCATTTGATGTCCTTTGTACCTCGTTCTTTGCCCCCGAAATGTTCAGTTGTTATCTCAAAAGAGCACAAAATATCTTCTTTTATTCACCTTTCGATGCACTTCCTTTGCCACTTTTTGAACCCATCGAACAAAGTACGCAAAAACATGCAAAGATTTATGTTTACGTATCGATATGAGAATCAAAAAGTGTGGAAAAAAAATGTTAGATTCTCATATAAAGCTAAATGGTGACTTTGTAACGGTACAGGATTTCTACAGGATTTCAGCTTTTAGAAAAACAATGACCAGTTATTGGTTTATGAATTAAGAATAAGAAATTTTGAGAGCGAGAACACTTGTGAAGCCGAAGAGAAGTTTTCAGTTTTACTCCAACGAACGTTTCTCTTTTCGTCACTTCCAACTCATCAAAACATCCCAAACTTCGAAAATAAAACTTTACGCTTTCAGTTTTAATTGAAGCTTTACCGTGTATTTAAATTAAAAAAGATACAAATCAATAGTATTTATTTCGATCTAAAATTAACACGCACACACACAATCCAATCTCATTTACACATTATGCACACATTTTTAGACCACCGTGAAATATGAAATATCAACATGAGTAAATTACAAAGAATCTATGTAATAATCGGTAGATAAAATAGGGTAATTATGAACAAGGATGGTTAATTCTACCTAAGAAAAAAAATTAATTTGGAGCCCGTTTAATGAAAAGAAAACATGAATTTTTGCACTTGCAAAGCCCTAAAGACTACAAAAAAATTGAGCAATCGAAAGCAGGGGAAAAGAAAAATGATGCAGGAACTAACTTTTAAACATTAAATCATCTAATCGGTCTTCTTTGTGGAGAGGAAAAGCGCCCGCATGTCACGCAATGAACGTTGCAATTCTTCACGGAATTCCTTTGAGCTCTGAAATAAAACGTTTCGGCTAATAAAAATGAAAGAAAGCCACTCACCGTGTTTGCAGCACTCTTCTTGCTTGAAATGTGGAATGAGATTGTGTCCTCTCCGGCGATGATATACGAAACTCCATAACCAGCATCAGCGACAGGACCGAATCCACCTATAAAATATATGCTTAACATCATTTTAAGATTTTTTGACTTAATTTACATGTTTATCTACATAAATATAGAAAATTCAAACCTCCAGCTGTGATTAATCGAAGACGTTGTTCTTGACTAAGACCTTTCATTTCTTCATCGCATTGATTGAGAGGCGTTTGAGATGTCGAAAGAAGATATGTCGGTGGGAAAATCTAAAGAAATCATAAAAAGCATTGAAACATTAAAAGACCTTATCGAAAAACGGTGATTCTTCTTCAAGGTAGCGTTTAATCACATAACTAAAAATAAAGCGTTCATATCAAATTTGTTCAGGAAACAAACAGTGCAAAGAGATGCCTATCGACTCCTTTTCCACACATTGCATCCCGATAAAGGTGTTGATGTTGTTCACAAGCTTGATGCAATAATTGAAGTCTTTCTTCCCTCTAAAATTTACAATAAGCACTGAAGAATACTTTTGACAAACCGTTTTGTTTGGATCGCACATTGCGCGCACGAAGTTAGAGCTCTCAACTGTGCAAGACCTGAATAAAACAATTTGCAAAATTTTACATATCTTTATCTCATTCTGCAAAAGCATACCGCACAGTTTCCGTTCTTCCCTCACGATAAAGACGAGTCATCGACGCTTCATAAGTCAACGAGAATTTACCCTGATTCTAAATGAGACAAATTAAATATGGCAAAAACAAAAAAATATACCCGGAAATAGGTCAATTGTAAAGTCATCTGAATGAAGGCATCAGGGGAAACTTTCAACTTCTTGATCAATCCTTTTCCAAATTCGGTCCACACCAAGAGTGACATCTCGGTGTCCGAAATCAGCTCATTGGCCACCTGAATTCGTCTCAATGCAATATTTCCGAAAAAATAAAACTTTACTTTCAGTGAAACATTGATGGCAGCTTCTCCCTCTTCGCAAATGTCCCAACGCAGTCTTTCCGGCTCGATTTTCTCACGTGGTGCACCCATGGCATTACCCTAAAATAAATGATTTACATTGCACGATTATAAATAATTTTACTTTGTCATCATATCCTTCGTCGACAATATCTTTGACGAGAATCCATTCCACAAAATGAGCCGTCACCGCCGCATCACCCCAACTGTGCTCCGTGTTGATTCCAAAGTGCCCATTCTTTGTGAAGATTAAGTTAAACGATTTGTCAAACCATCTAAATCTATAAAGTAAATAAAAAAAGAATACAAAAAAACCTATCATAGGCCTTTCCGTGAAGCAAAACGCTTGCCCATTGATCCAATCGCGATGAATCATTCTGAATAAAATAATACTTCGTGAACATAATCATAAAATTTACCGGGTCCCATCTTTGTTCCTCTTCATCAAGAATGACAACAAAAGCCGATCGTTCGATTGCATGCAAAGACGTCTTATTGACTCCCGATCCAAGGTAGCTCTAAACAAAAAAAATTGATTCAAAGCTAGCCAAATTTTTAATTTTTAAATGTTTTTCAAAAATCTTTTTAAAATACCTTTCTGGCTTTGGCCCAATGTGTTCGGTCCCCAGCAGTAAGGGCAGCGACGTGTCTTTCCGCATTTGATGGTTCATAGTCACCTTTGATGATTTGCTCAAACTGGTACTGCAATTCACAGGCGTCCAACAATCGTTTCCCGTTGTGTACGATCACCTAAATTGTCAGGTTTCATACATCAGATCGATCACACACCTTAAACCAGCATCCCTTGTGATAAACTGCGACATGCTTAGCATCATCACAAACAAGGAATCGATCCACCTAAACAGTAAATGAATTTGGAATCTTTTTACAAAGCAGACCTCGACTCCTGGCACCCTGCAGGCATTGAAAAGGCGCTCGTATTGCATAGTACAAAACGGAACTTTGCTTTTTGGTGAGATTGAAAACTAAATAACGCTTTGGTTAGAAAAGATTGTAAAACAAAACCGGTGTCACTTCTTGTCTGTCAACTAAACGGCGAAATTGGAGAGAGGCCCATGTTAGATTGGCTGCACGAGCTGCTTGATTGGTGGTTGGGTGCTCGTTGAGGGTATCCTAAAGGAAATAGCATTAAAATATAGCTTACAGCGCTGAGAAAAAGTAAGATCTATTGAACAAACCAATGCATAATAGTTGCTGTTGATCATGATCGGGCTACGTTGGCGAAGATAAACAAACTCTTCCCACCAGTCTGTCACCTAAATACAAGCAAGTACAAAAGTTTCAAAAATAAACGTACATAATTAGACGAGAGCCAACTCTTGAGCATCAGATATCTTTGCAGACGTCGTCCAACACCGCGACGGAACCTTAACCGAAAAATTTTGCTCAAAAGGAAAAACGATGCAAACCTTTCGGAAAGAAATTCGAGATCCGCATACTCCTCATCATTCAAAATGGGGCGCATTGATCGCAGATGCTAAATTCGAAACATTAATGATATTACTAATTTGAATCCTTACTTTATTGACTGTTTCATCAAGGGATGGAAGTGGAAGATGCGGTAGAGCTCCTTGAAAAGAGTGCAACATCGGTGAAGCCTTCGAAATGAAATGGAGAAACATCTAAAATTTTGGGAATTTTACGTTTCAACTTCATTTTAAATGCAACGTGAAACTACAAAACTAACCAGCCAGACTTTTGTAGGTGTTGAAACAGGTTTTCCAACGCTCTCGTACATCCATCCTTTATATGATAAAAGCGCCTAAAAACTCTTAATTTATCCAAATAGGTAATTTAAATTTACCTTCAAGGAAAGTCGCAAAATTTGAATCAACAAGAACCAAACAATTGCTGCTGATAACAGCACTGAGAGAGATTGTCCAAGAATTCCATCGCTAAAAACTATTTTGAGAAACGCGATAACTTGTAAACGAACCCAAATATGTAGTGAATGAAGTAAGTTTGTATGAAGGGCACGATTCCAAAGCTGAGATCCCTCCGAAACACCGAAAATATGGAGATCGCCGCGACGACGAGTGCAAAAGTGAAACCGTTGGCCGGGAAGGTTCCAGCGAGGAAGTTATTCTAAAAAAAATTTCTTATAAATACTTTTTAACACTTCTACGACAAATACCTTAAATCGGCCGGTACGCCTCTTGTACTGCCTCGAAAAAGCGTGCCAAATGTCCCGAAGAAGTTCTTGGTCATAGCTCACAGAGACGCCATCGTGAGTCACCTAAAATAAAATGTAACTAGGATAAATCTTCCCATCAACGCTTACTTCTATTGTTCATTTATGCTTACGCAATATTAAAGTTAAACTTACTTGAAAGCTGAGAGCTGCAGCTGAACGGGCTTCAGCCATTTCCCCTTGTTAGTATTCTGTTAGATTCCTGAAAAAATGGTCAATAAGAAATGTTTAGCGAGATGTGAAAGGAAAATAATGAGAAGAAAAACAATCCATGGGGTGTACTTTGCCCTGTTCTCATCCCGTTCTCTCTCTCCTTTCTTTTTATTTTCACCCTGATTGGTCACCACGTGTGCTGACCTTTTATGTCAAGGCTGTCTTATCGACAGCCATTTAAGTGCTTATTTCACACAATCAGCTTACATGTCAGCCTCACAGTATCATTTAATCAGTTTGTAATTCCCACGTGATATTTACTGAAATGCGATTGTCTGGGAAGACTGGGCAATAATGGAACGTTTAATGATAAGAATTTGATTCAGACAAGTTCAAAAACGGTAAAGTTAAGACATCAACATCAATGAGATCAAAAAGTGTATCCTCTGGGTAATTAATAGAAGGGGAAAGCGGTGAAGGAGTCCACGTGGTTGAGCCGATAAACGAAAGAACCCACGTCAAAGAGAGCAATTGTTGGATGTTCATGGTGTTTCAAAAAGAAAAGAAAAGAGGAAGAAAAACGGTGAAGATCACTCAAATCTAAGGAACAGTAAAAGGTTGGAGAGGAAGGAGAACTGATGAGAAGCCTGCCTGACTAGTGGAAAAGGAAAGGAAAACACCTCCCTCTTTCTCCTTTTCCAATCTTCAGGGCAAAGTACACTTTTCGGGGCGGAGGGGGTGGGGCTTGGCATGTCCCTTTAGCCACTCGCCACTCGATAGATCCATCCGCACTTTATAGTCTGTAGCGTCTTTTGTGCGTGCAGTCTATACAACTAGGTGGGGAAAAATTAATGTGTTGCAAAACAATACATGTATGCAAAATCAATCTTTTTTACCAACATCCCGAAAGATAGGTGCTCAAAACACACATAACAGGACCTCTCAATGACGCGGAAGGTGAAAAATAAAGTGCACAACAACAAATGACGACAAAAGAAAATGTTTCAGCTCCGCCCCGCTTTGCTTGTTTTTGTGAATGTATCGAAAATTTGTCAGTAAACATACACAAACTAAATTTGAAAAGCCAATAACAACCTTTATTAGCCCAATATCTAATATAAACAAAGATACCTGAAAGATGCAAATGCCTGTTAAATAAACCTATTACAATAGTTGACACGTAAAGAAGAGAAAGACTAAACATCACAAAACTTTTTTTTCAGGTGCGTTAAACTCTTGATGCTCGTTGTTTTCTTCTTCGTCATCTTCAGGAACAAACTCAATTTTCTTCTTCCTAAAATTTACAAAATTTGGAAGGATTTTGGTAAAACATATAAGCAAGTTTTTTTAAGAAAAATTTCATGAAAATTGATGTTTACCTCAGGCGTTCTAAATGAGGTATCAGAAAATCATGTGGCGGGACGAAATAGGCACGAGGGTTACGCACTTCTGTCATCCGTTTAAGAGATTCCGAATCAGTTATGCCTAAATTAAAGTGAGTAATTATTTAAATTAACCATAATAAGTAGGTAATTAAACCGCACTTACTTTTACTTGTGAGCATCAGATATTGAGAAACCGCATGAACCAACATGCGATGCAAGCCACTCTCGCAAATGCCCACCCAAACCGAAGATGAGTCGACCGTGTAAAGCGTTCGTAGTTGATTCTCCATTTTATCAACAAACGCCTTAATTGTGTTTTATTAATTAAGGATAAAAATAAAATGTACCCATGGAAGACATTTTTGCTGTTGAAGAACTTGCTTGAGGCGGTTATCAATCCGATCAAAGCATGCTTTGGCTGAGTAAGCTGGGTGATCTTAAATATAAAATAACAAAAGAGCATGAAAAAAGTATTACGTTTGCGATGATCTTCAACGGTCTCCTCTAACTCCGTATTCTTCTTGCGACTATCACGTGGAGTCGATGAAGCACTTCTACCACCAACAATTGCCCATCCATCTCCGTGTACTAAGACTGCATTAATCATTTGACAAAGGTAAAACCCTCTTTCAAGTATTTAGTTAGTAGAATGCGACTATCACGTGGAGTCGATAGAGCACTTCTATCACCACTTCTACAAATCACCTACACTACACCAAAACTCACGAGTTTCATTTTTGTTGCGCCGATCGGCATTCTCCAAGATGCGCCGCTGATCCTCTTCTTCGAGCAAAATGAACTCGTTCCAAATCTGAAATATTGTCTAGACGGAGAAGCAAACCAAACTATACCTTCATGTTCTCTCGTTCCTCAAAAAGTTGAGCAAAGACCGACATCGTTTGCGGCACAATATCCGTAAAGTCCGTGCAAATGTCCTCTTTGTCGACGAAAGAAAGCAATAGTCGAGCTGAATGCAAACATATTGCCAACTTTTCTAGAAAGACAACCATTCTCAATTCGACGCTGTTTACGTGCTCCCATATTCTTCTTGGCTTGAGTTTCTGTGTCGAGCGCGTTGAGGAATTTGTGCAATTTCTTCTCGGCTCTTTCTTCACGACGACGTCTCGTTCGCGACATAACAGGAGTGTTGCATTCCTAAAGAAATTCATATAATCTTGAAAAATTTAAGAGTCTACTACTTTATTATTATCCGAATCTAGAAGCAAATGTATATTTTTTAAGTACATAAATGAAATGTTACCTTTTTATCCTTATGTTCAGCCACTTCATTGTCAGATTCGCTGAGGTCGTAGCTAAAATGCACTTATTGGGATATATTGAGAGCCTTCTCCCTTAGACAATTACAGTGGGCTTTCCTACTTTTATTTTAGACGCTTTATACTCGCAAGTTTAATAAAAAGAAATTTCACATATTATTTTGGCACAAAATAACTGTAGCAAATCACGAAACTTTCATCGTTGTGACCGAGCAACACTCCTTATTTATATTTAACGCTAGTTAACATCCAAAAGTTTGATGAAACAAATTTAAAATATCAAAAAACTTACTCAGCATAATTGAACTCTTCATGCTCCTCGATTCGAATCGGCTTTGCTTCATCCAAACGCCGTATAATACCCATGATTGCTTGTTTTTTCAATTGTTTCTAATTGGCTGCTGCCTAAAAACATAGTTATAAATAGGAAAATCATAAATTGGCAAGAAAATATGAAGAAAAACGTTATAAAAAACCTGAATGTATATAATTTCAGTTTGGCGCAATCGCGGATAAAATATTTGACAGAAAATCGATAAGAGACGGCCGTGAGAAGGGTGGAAAAGAAGACAGAGAGTGAGTGTAAAAAGAGATGCCACTAACATTTAGAACCGTTTAGAAATAAAAATAAAAGCGCTAAAGCTATAAAAGGTGAAAGCCGAATATCATTTGACGTGAGTGCTAAGTGATTGAGTGCTAACGTTTGAGAGTGCAATTTAAGAGGCTGTAGCTCTTTGCTTCGTATTGCGCAATATTGTGTGCGTTTGCTTGATTCAAAAAGCTCATATCTACCTGGCGAGTTAACTGAATCGTTTTTAAACAAAACACTTTTCGAGTGAAAAAAATGAGGTTCTTTTTATGTTGCACCAATCCTTTGCGTGCTATGATATTGATTTTTTGAGAGGCTATGAGAGGGTTTGCCTTTCCCTTACGATGAAAAAGAGCTCTCAACTCTATAAATCGCCACTTTTTAATGAAAAATTCTTCCTAACTCCACCAAATTTTCACAATCGAATCGTGGGTATTTACATTTTATGTGAGAAAGAAATGGTCCGACAAGTGCTTATCTAATCAAACCAATTTCCAACAAGGAGACTCACACAAATTTCTTGTCTGACCCCGATGCTAAAATATTAACATTTCAAAAAACGATCTCTACAGCCTCAGACGTCTTTTTTTAGTTTACCATTTTAGTAATTTAGAGCAATGGACAGTCTACATAAAGGATGGTTCACCGAGTTTTCTCCTGATGATCTTGAAAAGATCAAAAACACGGGTACACGAGAGTTTACAATGAATTACATACTTTTCAGGTAATGGCCAAGATAAACAACTTCGTTCGGATGGACAGGAAATGGGTGGAGCATGGCCGGGACAAGCGTTTTCATTGCAAGTGCAAGAAGTTCTCTTTCATGAAAAGAGTCAATATCAAGATGTTCTTGTTTTCAAAAGGTACGTAAAACAATTTGATTTGACAAAGAAATTCCAGTGAAACTTATGGAAATGTTTTGGTTTTGGATGGGATTATTCAATGCACGGAACGGGATGAATTTTCATATCAAGAAATGCTTGCTCACTTGCCCCTTTTTGCACATAAAGACCCAAAAAAAGTAGCACAATTGTAAAGAATTTCATTTAAATTTGAAACTTCAGGTGTTGATCATTGGTGGTGGAGATGGTGGAATTCTGAGAGAAGTTCTCAAACATAAAGCTGTAGAAAAAGTTACAATGTGTGAGATCGATCAAATGGTTATCGACGTCTCGAAAAAGTTCGTTTAATATGCTCAAAACATTCAGCCGAAAACATCTGGTTGGATGTTTTGAGACCGACGCATGTCGTCGTGGCGCAGTCGGGAGCGCTCTGGCCTACCGCCTACACGACCGGGCCCGCAGGTTCGGTCCCCCGTAGTGCCAGTCAATTTTGACTTGTTGATTTTTTATTTTAAATGCTACAACTACAATATATTCCAAGATTTTCTAAAGAAGTTTTAGCTTTATTGATCAAAGCATAAGCTAGAGAATGCCCGTACAGAGAGACAGACACTGCTCTTTTATATATAGTAGATTACCAGAAAGCCATTCAGATTTCTACCGCACATGTCTCATGGGTTTTCTGATCCAAAGCTTGATCTCTATGTGGGAGATGGATTCGAGTTTCTGAAGAATCATAAGGTAAAGTATCTAGGTCACAATGCAAAGCATTCATTTTATCGATTCAGAATGAGTTTGACGTGATCATTACCGATTCATCAGACCCAGTTGGACCTGCTGAGTCGCTATTTGGAGAGTCTTATTATGAACTTCTTCGAGATGCTTTGAATGACACCGGAATTTTATCCTCACAAGGTACATTTTCCTCTCTACAAAGACCATGGAACTGCAGGTGAATGTCCATGGATAGATTTGAAATTGGTGGGCAAAATGAACGAGTTTGCTCACGCCTTTTCTCATCCTGTAGATATGCTCTTGGCTCAGTGCCGACTTATACAAGCGGCTTAATAGGCTACATTTTATGCAGTAAACTAAAGGTGAATAGCTTGGAATGTCTCGTCGATTACATGCATGAATTGAACTAACATTTGAGTGACATTGTTGTGTGTAGGTGAAAGCTTTTGGTTGCATCTTCCCTTACTTCAACACCTCATTGCTTTCAATAGACGCCTCTTTTCAAAAGTTCAATATGCGTCAAGTCCTGTCTCTACTTATCCATCGGGGTCGATGGGCTATCTAATCTGTGGGAAACAGGTAATAAAATTGACTTATGCTAACCTGGTCATAAATTGACTTATGATCTTGCTGTGTGAAGGCATCAACGAGATCCAAATTTCAGGATCATGACCTTTCCGTGCCAGCTCGTATCCTGGACTCGGTAAGCTCTTGAAACTTAAACTTAACAAATGTTCAACAGGCTGCACTCAAGGAAATGAAATTGCGATACTATAACTCAGAGATTCACCGAGCGGCCTTCGTTTTACCGCAATTTGTTAAAGAGGTACGTTGTTTGATGTTGTACAAAGAAAACGACAATATTTAGGCTTTTGAATGATCGTGCTTCAAAAAATGCTGATAGCTTTTAGTCGTTTGTCAATAAACATTGTTCTTTTCTTATAAAACTTATATAAATTTTGTTGATTATGATTCATAGAAGATTTTTTAATAAATGGATATTAAACATCATAATATTAAACATCATAATATTAAATAGCATAATATTAAACCATCAAGCTGAAATGTCTTTTCAACTGAGCTGAAGCCAACCCAAATAATCTTTTAAAGTTGATTTGAACACATTAGCTAACTATAAATGCAAACTATGATCATGCAATGAGTTGATATTTTCATTTTAATCACCACTATCTACAGTATTTTCTCAAGTTAGCTAATGTGTTCAAATCAACATGAGAAGATTATTTAAGTTGATTTGAGAAGATTTTGTATATCCTTGTACTTATCAAAATCTAAACTCATTCCCACTTTTCAATCAAATCCTTTTCTTCAGTGGTTGATTTTTCAGTTGGCTTGCTAGTTTTTGTGTAAAATGTAGAACATTCGTGTAAGCTTTGGCAACAGCCTAAAAGGAATTCGTGCAATTTTTTTTGAAGTTTTTATACTTTTTTTATCCACTTTAATAGAGAATTTCCGGGGAATCCTCTCAATTTTCACGCAAAATTGCCAAAACCAAACTTTATGGGTGGTATAAAAGGTTGTGGGTGGTCCTGGGTCTCGTGAATCCCCGTTCTCTTTTCCATCCCATTCCCCTTCCCCCATTCCCTTTTCACACAACTGCCTATAGTCACACAGTCAAATCTTATTCGGGTGATTTTCTAAGCACAAACTTATGTACCCATAATCCCAATCAACAAAACTATTCACAAAAAAACTTTAGTTCTTGATGCTATCAACTTTTTAAGTGAATATATGCAATAAATTGATTTTATCCAACCTTGGATAGATACTTTCAGCCTTTGTACACACCTTGTAAGTCTTTTTCCCTTTCAAATTTGTTTTGATAGCATCACTCGTTGTCGTCTCTTGACTCATCTATATCTATATCTATAACATTTATCGCATCACACATCATATCAAATAAAATATTGAATCTAATAGTTTTCTAATAATTCAAACTACCCATTATCTACAGGGTGTTTCAAAAAAAGTCAGTTCAGGGCGATTTCTCTCAGAATTTCTAGTGGCTTCTGGTGGTTGTTGTGGTGTCAAACTGAATATTTTGGGCGGGTAAATTTTTGATATTTTTTCACTTTTCCCGATTTCATGGCTTTTCTATACATGAAATTTCTGAACCACCATGGCTGCCACCATCATATGAATCACCACCATGAATTTACTCAAAAGGCAGCTGATATTCTACTCATGAGCTTACTGTTCAATAAAGTTTTGGCTAAAAATCTTAGTTTGTATATTAACTCTAATATGACACCACGATGCCAGTAAAAAGTTTCAATTTTATGGCAAAAATCTTATGGTGATGGCCCATACGACACAAACTCCCTTGCATTGAACGGGGCAATTGAGCGAGAAAATCGAAATTCAGAAGAGGTATTCTAATGAAGAGCCTCATGGTATTCTAAGCAGTAAGTGTAATAGGAGGATTCGAGTGCACCAAACATTTGCCACTTCAAAACGACCTTTGATATTAAAGTGTTCATCTCGGCCGAAAGGGTGCATTTTGGGCAAACAAAGACGTCAAGTCCCGAATTTTCGAGCTTCATCGTGCGATTTCGAGGCACTAGCAAAAGCACCAAATTTGCGCTTTTCCACACTTTCCTATAAACTCTAATTGTTTATTTTTATTTTTTTTTACTACTTTTTCTCGTCGACGATGCTGGCTACTTTGACGCCTACGCTGAATCTGAAAATGGCATAAAATCGATATAAAGAGCAAAAAGCCCAATCGACTGACTGTTTTTGGGGCTGTATATGTATTTAAACGTTTTCTATTGAAAACACTATTCTATTGAAATGGTTGAAACGAAACTCTAAAAACATCATTCTATTGAAAATTGAAAACAGTGTGCGTTAAAATTGTGAAGCAGGAAACTGAGAAAAAGTTGGTTAGAAGTTGGGAAAAAGTTATTTGTTACAGTGATAAGCGTAAATTTGGCCAGATGGCCGACCGGTTAGGAGTCTTGTCTCTTCTTAAGCGGAAGGTCGAGGGTTCAATCACTCTGGCAAGATAAAAATGTTTCTTTTTCCCACCAAGTGGGTTTTTTCTTTCACAACATTTGGGTAATAGGGGTAAATAGGGGTGAGAACGGCCGCAGTGCCATAAAATTGTGTGTTTAACCTTTATGTCTTATTATGTACCCTTTGTTTGTATCACATTATTGGTTTTCAATAAATGTATTTTTAAAAAAAAATTTGGCGCAAATGATACGCGGCGCAAATGAAATTGGCTCAAAAGGTTTTGGTACAAAAAACACGGGGCTTTTGCTAGCACCCCGCGATTTCGGCTTGTTGTTGAAGACTCGGCTGACCTAAATATAAACAAATGATAGTGAAGCTGAAAAGTTCATAAACTCATAGTTATGGTTGAATAACTTTTTGTTTAAAGGAGCACGACCGAACCTTTAAATACCTCGCAAATTGTTTTTGAAGATATTCAGCTACAATTTTCCCAGGTGTAGGTTTTCTAGGGTAATTGATGGCATTGATCACAAAAAAAAATCGAATTTTTTAAAGTTTTCCTAGGCTTTGGCTCCGGACCTTAGAACCACGTGGCTCCCAGGCTAGCCTGATTCTTCTACGGCTGATGCGAGCTTCGTACCGGATCTTTTGCGCAACTCGCCAGAACTTTCTTCTAGGTGGACCAATCTTTATGATTTTGGTGTCATTTTGTAGATCTCAACGGTCCAACAAAATGACACCAAAATCATAAAGATTGAACTTAGAAGAAGAAAGTTATGGTGAGTTGCGCAAAAAAATTTGGCGCAAAGTAGCCACCCCCACGTCTTTCGCATTTTACTAACAAGAAGCTAGCAATATTTTTGTTTATCGTTCTTTCGTTTATCATTGGTTTAACCACATCAATATGTTTTCCCCATTGTCACATATTTTCTTTCCCTCCCTCACCGACCACTCGTGTTGTTTGCTAAATTTTGGAAAGACCTCTGCCGCCATGCACTCAATTTTGAATTCATTGTGCGGGAAAACTGATTTGACCATGTTTTATTCTTTCAACCACATTAAGTTTAGTAAATTGGTTGCTAATTGTTGAACTTTAGAAAAATCGACATGTCTTCTCGTCGTGAGGCTGACTCGGAGGATATCTTTGGTGGTATGTTTTGAAGTTTTTATAATTAGCCCGAATAAAAGTTTTTAAAGTTAACTTTGAAGAAAATTAGTATGTTGTCTCTTTACTCCGTGTTTTAAAATTATCTTTTAGATCGTTCACAAGCTTCTCGAAACAACGGTGACAATGATGACAATGATGAGGTCCGCGAAGAGATTTTCGGTGATGAGCCAGAAATTGAAGAAGAGGACGGAGAGGATCTGTTCGGCGATGATATGATGAGGTATTCTTTCAATAGTCTCTGATTAAAACTTTGATTTTAGGGATTATCGCGAACAACCTGAGCTGGATCGCTTCTCGGAATCTGGCCTCGATGATGCATCAGATGCTGACGAAGATGATCCATCTGCAAGAAGGTAATTTATTTTATTATGGTTACTCAATCTTTTTCTCCAGGAGAGCCGAAGAGGAGATGAATCGACGAGATGGAGCTGTGGATTATGGAGAACTTCTCTTCGGAGACATTGAAGAGGGAGAGCGAGCTACTCGACGGCAGCGTGATCGAGGGGATGAAGATGAAGGAGAACAAATGGAAGACTTGGAGATCCCAATCGATATCATTGAGAATATGCGTAGTCGTTCGGCCAAGGATCATATGAGCGATGAAGCGGTTGGGAGAGAAGTTGAACGAAGGTAAACCTTTGACCATGCTACAAAGAAGTGCTCAAAATAGTAGCACGAGTCATAAGAGTCAGTTTATGAATTGAACGAAATTGAAACGACGTAATTTGAGATTGAAAAAACATAGCGATAAGCAGACAAAATAATGCGGTTTTTAAATTTAGATTCAAAAATTTTCTTCGATCTTTCAAGGAACCGGAGGAAAAGAAACCCAAATATGTGGAGGCTATCAAACAACTTGCTGCCGACAATAAGTTAGTCTATTTGCTGAAATTCATTTTACTCCTAATTTAGAGAATCTCTTACGGTGGATTACGGAGATTTGGCCCATGATTCTGGTGAACAAAACATTGCTTACTTCTTGCCAGAAGCTCCCGTCCAGGTAAATTTTCTTTGTGCAGCATAGCACTTTTCTAAAACCAACTTATCATACATTATCATTTAGGTTATTGAAAGGTTGAACAAAGCGGCCACTGAAGTTGTGCTCTCCATGTTTCCTTTTTATAAGAACGTGTGTGCTGAAGTCAAAGTTGGTTTATTAATTATTGGCGCTTCAGTCATACGAGTTCAGGTCCGTATTCGCAATCTTCCAATTGAAGAGGATATTCGCATGTTACGACAGATTCACTTAAATATGTTGGTTCGAACCACGGGAATTGTTACACAGACTACTGGTGAGTTTTGAGATGATTCTGACATCATTTCCAAAATGTATTCAGGAATTCTGCCTCAACTTTCCATTGTGAAATATGATTGTGGCTCGTGTGGATATCTTCTTGGGCCTTTTTTCCAGGTAACGGTAGCCGGGGTTTTTTTTTGATTATCAACAAATTTTAGCATCAAAACGAAGAAGTCAAACCAAGCATTTGCCCATCCTGTCAAAGCAAGGGACCCTTCGAACTCAATATGGAGAATGTAGGAAAGAGTGAATACAGCAAAATAACTATGGTGTTTAGACTATTTATCAAAACTTCCAACGGATTGTCATTCAAGAAAGCCCAAATAAGGTAGCTGAACACATATGCTCAAAGTTATTTCTTTGTTTATAGGTTGCGGCTGGCCGTTTGCCACGAAGCAAAGATGTGGTCTTGCTTGGTGACTTGTGTGACAGCTGCAAACCGGGAGATGAAATTGTGCGTAACATTTTGAGTTTTGAATCTTGGCGTAGATTGAAAGCTTTTGTTGTTCTCTCAATGAGACTGTTTTATTCTAGGATATTACCGGAGTCTACACAAACAATTATGATGGATCGTTGAACAATAAACAAGGCTTCCCTGTTTTCACCACGCTCATCCATGCAAACCACATCTATAATCGAGACAAAGTAGAGGAAAATCCTTTGACCGATGAAGAATTGAAGGTTTGTGGTATATAAATGTTGTTTGTAATGACTTGCATTTAGGCTATTCGTGAGCTGGCGAGCGATCCTCGAGTTGCTGAACGAGTGTTTGCTTCAATTGCTCCATCAATTTATGGCCACGAAGATGTCAAACGGGCCATTGCTTTGGCTCTTTTCCGTGGCGAGGCCAAAAATCCCGGTGAAAAGCATCGTTTGAGAGGTATATTTTTTTATTGGTTTGTTCTACTGTTCTCTTACAGGTGATATCAATGTGTTGTTGTGCGGAGATCCCGGTTGTGCAAAGTCACAATTTCTGCGATATGCACAACATGTCGCGCCTCGAGCTGTGCTAACTACAGGACAGGTGCAAAATAGTTTTAATCGTTTTTTATTTTGTCTTCAAGGGAGCTTCGGCTGTCGGATTGACTGCTTATGTTCAACGCCACCCGGTGACACGTGAATGGACTTTAGAAGCTGGTGGGTTTAAAAAGTGAACAAATTGATCGAAATCTTTTTGAAGGAGCCATGGTGCTTGCTGACAAAGGAGTATGCTTAATCGACGAGTTTGACAAAATGAATGATCAAGTATACCAGTCCATCGTTTGTGTTTTATTCAAATAATCTAGGATCGAACATCTATTCACGAAGCGATGGAACAACAATCTATTTCAATATCAAAAGCAGGAATCGTCACTTCTTTGCAAGTAGGCATCTTCTTTGAAGCGTGTTGATAATATATATGTTCAGGCAAGATGCACAGTTATTGCTGCATCCAATCCAATTGGCGGCCGATATGATCCCACGCGCACCTTTGCCGAGAATGTCGACTTGACCGAGCCAATTCTATCGCGATTTGACGTGCTATGCGTTGTTAGAGATATTGTTGATCCCGTTGAAGATGAAAGGTTTGATATAATTTAATTTATATTAAAAGATAAAAGTATTTCAGATTGGCTCAATTTGTTGTTGGAAACCACATCCGTCTTCATCCAGCGAACCAAGGCGAAGAGGAAGAAGCTGAACATGAGCAAGAACAGGCATATTAGTTTAATTTCACTCTGGTTTAATAAAGATAGTTCAGACTCAAATCGATCGGAAAACGGGACTCCGCTTGATTTCACAAGATCTTCTCCGCAAGTACATCGTTTATGCCCGTGAGCACATTCATCCAAAGTTGAACGAATCACATGGACAAAAGTTGGCTGATCTCTATGCGCAAGTTAGGAAGGAATCAATCGTGAGTTTCTCACATTTTCTTTTTTTAAATAACTGTCTAGGCTACTGGATCCGTTGTAATTACGGTTCGAATGGTTGAATCAATGATTCGTTTGTCAGAGGCGCACGCAAAAATTCATTTAAGGTAAGCAAAAATAAATATTATACAGTCTTGATGAATAATAAAATTTTAGGAGCTATGTCACTGACAGTGACGTTCAGATGGCAATGAGGATTATGCTGGAGTCGTTCATTAACACTCAGAAAGCTAGCGTTATGCGACAAATGCAAAGAAACTTCTCCAAGCACCTCACTTCCAACAAGTATCTATAATTTATTCATATAATTCATTCGTTAATTGTTTTTAGATCTCCCACCGAATTACTTCTCTACCTTCTCAAACAAATGGCTCGGGAGCAAATGTGTTACGAATCGGCTCGTGCGGGTGGTGACGGACAAATGCGCACACTTAAGATTCCAGAAGCTCAGTTCCTTGAGAAGGTCAGATTTATTTGGTTTAACACCCTTGGTTATTATTTTAGGCCCGCCAACTTCGAATTGAGAACGTTCGTCAATTCTACAATTCGGACCAATTTGCAGGAAATCGCTTCAGTTATGACGAGAAACGTAAAGTTATTGAACAAGCTATTTTCTAATTATGTTTTTCATTTTTAAATTTGCGTGTACCACAATTTCCTGTTATCTCTTTGAAATTACCGGTATCCTACTCTTGTTTGACGTGTTATGCTATAATAAAAGTTACATTCATCGATTGATAAATGCAGCAAGTACAAGTTATCGGGCTGATGAGTTATTGACTATAATTTACTACAAGCTAAAAGCTTTCTATATGTAGAATCCCCATTCGACGGAAAGAGTTTGATATAGTCATGAAACTACCGTTGCTGGACGGACATAGGAGTGTTGCGCATAGTGACTAATAAGTTGTTGGTTTAAGGATTATTGAGGGTGAAGACATTACGTTTCTATCAGTTTTAATTTTGGAAGTCGATTATTCTTGCTGAAACAATAAGACTGCCGCACTACTCATGGCAAAAGTTATAAGACGTAAGTTTATAGCAAACGTGAGACGTATGTATATGAAGATTTTTAGCTCAATGGGTATTCAGAAAAGACAACAAATGGGTTCGTTATTTGCCTCGTCGACATGATGGTATAGTCGGAGAATACGATTATAAAGTTTGTTATTTTAGTTTTTGCTCTAGCATTGGTTTAGAAATATTCGGCAACGTATGAAGATTTTTGCCAAACCCAAGAAGAAAGCCCTGCCGCCAGCACGTCCCCATCCAAACTTTGGCTAGGTTTGTTGGATATTTGGATATTATTTTACATATATCAACTAATGATTTGAATTTAGCTTGGCTATACCGGGAGTTGAATGGGGAGCCAAGATGGACGCGCGCTCGTGTACACAAGCTTTTTGGCATCGATTACAAGGTTTACAAAGAATCCAAATGGAGATTTATATATCTTTTTATTTTAGCCAGGCCGCATGGAAATATTCCCAAATACTCCATCGTATAATGAAGAGCTGTGGAATATAAAGCATTTAATTGAACTAAAACCCGTCACGTTTCCCAATGGTGAGCCAACAGAGGCTGATATCACAACTTTGCAGGTATTGTATCGACCAATTGCTAGTTAAAACAAATGTTTCAGATTAACCCAGACGGACGTTGTGTGGTTTGTGAGAAAAATCGAGTCAATGAAGCCGATCTAGTTTTATATGATGCGAAAAAACAGGTAATATTTTTGATAAGTTTTGGTTGTAATCTATTTTTAGTATTCATCTCGGGAATTATCACGGAAGCTGAATCAAAACTACTATGGCTTCAAGGATGTGTTCGAGAAAAATGTCTACACGCCGTCAAACATCTCGATAATGAAATAATTATTTTGGTAGTTCTTGTTTTGTGTAGAAAATCAGTTTGTAGAGTTTAGAGGATTTTTGTTAAGTGTTGGAACTTTTTTTTGTTGTTGTTCTTGGTTTGATGTATAAACGTTGATATCAATCTACATTATATTTTGCTTTGAGGTAGTGAAGCCTCGTTACTTGTTTATTCTTCCTCGCTGAAGCAGCTATTTTGGTTATCTTAGGTTTTTTTATTACAAACTTCTTTTAGAGATGATTCTTCTCGAACAGAACAACCAAATCATTAGCGAAATATTGGAACAAAAGTTTTCAAACGTTAAAGAAGGGTAGGAGTTTTTTGGGACGTTAAAAATTTGATCTTTATTTTAGAGGACAACCCGACAAAGTGAATGTGAACTTCTGTGATTTTGATGGCGTTTACTACTTGCTCTCAAATCCAAATGGAGATAAGTCAAAGATTCGGGTAAGTGTTCTGTTTGTTGACTTTAAGATTTAAAATCTTATTTTAGTTGAGCATTGCTTTGAAGTTCTTCAAAGAATTACAACAACATGGAGCAGATACGGTATTTGTCGCAATTATTAATTGACAAGAAACAACTTATTTAGCTCTTACAACGTGAGTATGGTTCGCTTCTTGTCACCCCTGAGCCGCAATTCAATGTGACTCTGGAATTCGATTTAAACGCGATCCCGAATGATTATTCCGGTGAGCTTGACTTGGAATTAACTTGTTAACTTGTTTTGCTTTAGAAATTCTTCGCAAGGCTTCTATGCTGAAACGGAATTGCTTTGCGTCGGTATTCGAGAAATACTTTGAATTCCAGGTCGTTTTAATTGAATCATACTAATTAGTGACGTTAAAAATACCATTTTTAGGAAGCTGGACAGGAAGGACAAAAGCGAGCAGTTATCAATTATCGTGAAGATGAAACGATGTGAGTAATAAGAGTAAAAAATTATTTAGAAATAGTGGGTTCTTTAAGCAATTGCATAACTTTTATTTTTAGGTACATTGAAGCAAAGCCGGACCGTGTGACTGTGATCTTCAGTACGCTTTTCAAAGATCCAGACGATGTGATAATTGGCAAAGTGTTTCTGCAGGTTAGTAAAGGCTTTGTGAAAAATACTTTATTTAATTTAGGAGTTTCGGGAAGGGAGAAAAGCTTCTCAAACGGCTCCTTCGGTTTTGTATTCGCTGGGAGAGCCACCAATGGAGTTGCGAGATCAGCCGGGTGCACGAGTTGGAGACAACGTTGGATATATTACTTTCAGTAAGTGCTTTAAAATTTAGTTTTTGTCAGTTCATGACAATAACAAAGTTTCGAGCTTTTAAGTTTTTAATATTTTAGTTTTGTTTCCCCGACACACCAACAAGAAGACGCGTGACAACACTATTGATTTGATTCACACGTTCCGGGATTATCTTCATTACCATATCAAATGTTCCAAGGTTGGCCTTATTTACCTATTTTTTTTAGTTTGCCCAGACGTCGTTTTCTCGTTTTCTTTTTTCAAATTTGTATGCTGTAGGGATATCTTCATTCGAGAATGAGGGCAAAGACGTCCGATTTTCTCAAAGTGTTAAACCGTGCTCGTCCTGAAGTGAAGATGGAGAAAAAGACATTCAGGTAAATTTTTTAAAATCTCTAATTTACAATTAATTTTAAATTTAGCGGACGCACTTTCCTTGCTTCATAATTGGAGAATCGACCAAAAATCAACCGACTGCCGTTGTGATCTGCTTCGCCTTAAAAGTATCTTATTACGACTTTTTGCTAATGTTGTAAAAGCTTTATTTATGCGTTGATCTTTGTGCATTCCTTTTATATATTATTCTTATCTATTTCCAATTTCCGCAATAAATTTTTTCACGTCGATTAGGTAACTAAAATGCGCTACAGTTTTGTCTATATTTTCGATATCTAGTAATTGGATTTTTTTTCGAAGTTTTTTTGAAAGTTTAAAGTTTTTCAATATTTTGAGGCTTTGATGGAGAAACTTTCAGTCATGATTACTGATGCTGAAGGTGAGATGAGTGAAGCCGAACGGAGAAGATTATTCAAGGTTTGTGCTCTAGTTTTTGTCATTGGGCAATTGCGTAATTGATACTTTGTAGCCTATTTTACAAAAATGCTTTAGAACGGTTTGAAAACGTCAACCTATCTACGAAATGCAAGCGAAATGCTGGCTGAAGCTGGTCTCCCATCGTGCCTCGCGGGACATTTCTCAATTCGATCAAAACAAGCATTCTTTGATGTACAATCTTTGGCTGCATCGAGCACATCTAGTTTGAATACCAATCTCGAAATGGCATATTTGGATTTGGAGATTAAAGGCAAAGATTATTTTGTTTTATTTTTCATTGATAAATCTTTTTTATTTAAAGAGTTTAGATCGTTGTAAACGTTGCTGGATGAACTTACGCAAAAGTGGTGCCTACAAAACACACATTCAAACACCGAAAAAACAAGATGATCCGAAACGAAAAACAAGATTACTTGTTGGTTTTTCTTTTAAAAAATATAGCTTTTCTCTTTTAGGCAACTTGTGCATATTGTGGACAGACGATGGTATGCAAAAGTGCACAATTCGAGAAGAATCTCGCTTATCCAAAACGAGTTGGTAAATTCTGGGAGAGCAAATAAGTTTTGATCTTTAGAGGCACAGCAAAAAGCCTGTCACCCGAGAACCGCTTGATATGGAGTCAATTTCGATCACTGCTTTCAATTCAACGAGCTCTCCAACAGCCACATCACCGGCATTAAAAGATAAAAGGTGATTTTGTCAATTGTTATTTTATCCGACCACACGTATTTAAGTTTTTCATCAAACTCGTCAAGAAGAAAGAAAAAAGCCTCCAAATTGGCATCTCTTGTTGCCGAAGAAGAAAAGACCACTCAATCGTCTCTTTCCAGCTTTCTCAATTCGTTGTAACTTTTGGGGTAATAAATTGAGTTTTTAAAAGTATAAATTTCCAAATAAAGACCTTCCATTAAAGACCTAGACTTTAATGAATGTTTACCATTTTGTCGATGAGAGGCGATGAGTGAAAGGAGGGTTAATCCCTTCTCGTGTCCCTTCTTGTGTCCGTCTGATGAAAAAGCTTTCCTCTCTTCAGTCACTCATTCACTCTGCCCGCCTTTCCTTCAAAAGGGCCCGCCTTTCTACTCCATCTTTTCCATTCACCATCACAGTCACAATGTATCGTGGAAAGCCTCTACTTGCCCATCCTCGGCCAAGACTGCCTTTGGTTCTCTATATAATATCAATTGTGAGTTTTCATCTATCAATTTTCAAAACCTCATTTCAGTTCCAGCTGTTAATTTTTGATTAGAGTGACCAAATTACTCTATTTAGTTTTCTCAATAAAATAGATTTTCCCCGCAGCTGCGATTGCCTTTCAATTGACTTTTTTATAATGAAACGATTGAAAGGCACAAGCAATTTTGGTAAATTTCCTACGTAACATTCTACTTATCGAAATATTCGTCTGTCCTCTTAAGGAGGAATAATTTGATGAAGACACGCTCTTTTCACGTCATCAAATCGTAAATAAGGTGCAGAAATTCTTGAACCTTGAAAAGCTTTTGGTCCGCTGTCCTAAATTTACTCAATTTGCTTCTGTCGTAGGATTTGCATATTTAGAGATATCTAATTTGTAATTCCGAACAGAAATTTTAATTTTTTGGTGCTTGTTGAGAAAATGGGCAGGGGCATAGTGGGTGAATAGCTTCGCATAATTCTTTTGAGAGTCCACCTCAAATGTGAACATTCCATGGAAAGGAAAAGCTCTAAACATCCACAGACTTACTCAACAAACATCATAATTTAGTCGTTCACATGAACGCCGTTGAATCATTATGTCTTTCACTCTATTGTTGCCCTTGTGTGCCGGAAATTTGTTTGGCAATAATTTGTGTCAATTCTTTAAAAAAGCGCTCGTTAAATCTCGAAAAGTATTGCAAAATGTGTCACCGCTTTCGTCAAAGAAGAGAAAGTTGATTTGGCCAAAGATCCTGGAAAAGAAATGATGCATTTTGGAGAAGAAACGCACAAACAAACACCATTATTCTCTTACTCCAAATTTCTTTTTGCTGTTTTCTCTTTACCACTTCTTTTCTTCCAAATTAGATTCATTTTTCTACCACTCTAAGCTTTTCGTGAGATTTTATGAGATTTCTTTACCCATTTCCAAATTAGATTCAAAGTAAATCTTTGAGCGAAGCTGACTAAAGCAAACTATTCACTGCTCAAACTTTTTATGGTAATTCAAGGCTATTTTTTTTTTGCGCTAGAACTTTATTGATAATAGAAATTCTAGTGAAAAACAAAAAATCGAAATCCCTCATACGTGCTAGAGGATTTTTTAAAATTCTCAATCTTCTCTTGTGGGTTTATACAATATGCTGAAAGATATTCAGCTGAAAAGACGCAATTCTATTAACTATTTTTAATGTCAGCATACTGTAGGCTAAAGCTATATTCTTTGAGAATATTTTTCTCAAAAATCTATTCAATTTCACAATTTCAGGTCCTTTCTTCACTTCTTTTCTATTGGGCCGGTGTTTATTGTCGTTGGAATTACTATGATTGCAGTGAAACGCTCAACTTTCCGATGAAAAATCGAGAATATGCACAGGTAAAACGAGCCATCCGGTAAATAAACAAAACCCATAATTTATTCGTGTAAATGCTTTTCGCTTAATTAGTGGGGATTTGTCTGAGTTGAAGCTGCTGGGATTTTTCATCTCAAAAAGGTACTCATTACACTCATATGCGATGAAAATATGAAGGATTTATATGAGTGGGATGGGGGGAAAAGGGGAAAGGGTCGTCCAGACAACCGAAAGATTTTCTCCTCGAAAATCAAAGGTATTCCTTTATTTTTCTTTTATAGATTCTCTTTTTTTCTCTTTCCTTTTTCTCTCTCTTTCTCTCTTTCTCTCTCTCTTTCCAATTTTTTTGACTCTTTAATTCTTGGTGTCAGTTCCACTATTTTTCATCTTAGAACAAAATGAAAAGTAGATGGAAATGATAGTGAATGGAAAAATAGAATACACATCTATCACCAATTTCTCACGTTTTCTAAAACATGTTAACTTTCAAAAAAACACAAAAAAGGATTAGGGTAGAAGCAAGAATTGAAAGAAAGATGAAAAACACATAAAAGGAGTGCTTGAGGCTTAAAATTTGAACACGATCATAGCAAACTTGCATCAATTTTTACCTCAATCCATTTTTCAGTATTTCCCAATCTTCGTCGGTCCACTCATTTGTCTTTTATCGGTGATGTGGTTGATGACAAATGTTTTCTATGCGAATACTCCGTGTGCGAACGCGTACAATTGTTTGGTTAGTGAAGAAAAAGCAAAAGCTCATCAAAGATTTGAGTGAATCGATTCACTTTCAGGAGATGCCGACCGCCGTTTTCTCATCATTGTTGGCCGGTGTCTCGGCGGTGATCGAAATTCATTATTCTTTTGATTTCAATCGACTCATTTGGAGCGAACAATGGAGTTGGGCGGCTGTAAGCAAGATTTTCTCCATAAAAACAATTGTTCAAGTATTGAGAAATCTATCTATCTAGGCTAATTTCCGCAAATCTTTTGCGCAACAGGTTCATTTGCGCAGCAGAGTCATTTGCGCAACTGGGTCGTTTACCCAACTCGCCATAACTTTCTTCTTCGTGAACAAATCTTTATGCTTTTAGTTTCATTTTGTAGATCTCAATAAGTGCAAAAAAATGAAACCAAAATCATAAAGATTGACCGACTTAGAAGAAAGTTATGGCGAGTTGTGGAAAAAAAATCGGTGCAAAGCTCACCTGGTGTTCCAGGCTTTGATTCGTGAGGCTTAAAAACTGGCTTTTCAACCTCTTTCTTCGGAGTTGCTCTTATTGAGATCTACAAAATGAAACCAAAATCATAAAGATTGGCCGACTTAGAAGAAAAAAAGTTATGGCGAGTTGCGTAAATGATCCTTTTGCGCAAAAGATTTGCGGAAATTAGCCTACCTCATTTTTCAATCTAATTTTAAAGTAAGATTGGTAAAAGGGTTTTTACAGATATTCTGAGATTCTCCCAGAGGATTTCTTTTCTGAAAATTAAAATGCGAATTTTAATCGGAAAGAGTAAAGTTTTTGTGGTTAGTTTTAATGTGTGATTATAGAAATCCCAAAAGAGTAAGGAAAAAAGGTTACATTTAGATTTAGTTATAAAAATAGTTCTAAAAAAACTAGGTATAAATGATTTCTTCAAAGAGTTTGATTGAAAAGAAAAACTCTTTGAACTTTCCGTGAAACTATGATAATTTAAAAGCTAAAGTGCGTTCCTCACGAGTAGTGCGTTTTTTTTTTAAAACGCAGACTTTCGTACTTTTAGCGAAAATTATGGGGTAGACTACCGTATTTGTTCGAATAGAAGACCGGGTAAAGAGTATGATCGCGTACTCCTGCGTAGCAGCCCTTTTTAAAATTTCTTTTCTGCATAAAAGCTTTCAATGAAGTGCTATAGAGCTGGAAAATGGCTCAAAAATCTGTTAGCTTATGTGGTATTTTTGAGCCATTTTCCAGCCCTATAGCACTTCATTGAAAGCTTTTATGCAGAAAAGAAATATTAAAAAGGGCTGCTACGCAGGAGTACGCGATCATACTCTTTACCCGGTCTTCTATTCGAACAAATACGGTAGTTTCCGCAACTTTTTTTGCGCAACAGGGTCATTTGCGCAACTGGGTCGTTTGCGTAACTCGCCATAACTTTCTTCTAAGTCGGTCAATCTTTATGATTTTGGTTTCATTTTTTTGCACTTATTGAGATCTACAAAATGAAACTAAAAGCATAAAGATTTGTTCACTTAGAAGAAAGTTATGGCGAGTTGCGTAAACGACCCAGTTGCGCAAAAAAAGTTGCGGAAACTAGCCTACCCCAAAATTATTGCAAAAAAATTGCAGCAAAAAAAAATCACGAGCGACCACTTATATATAACTCTTTTTAAAGATATTCAGCCTTTTAACTGATTTTGTGGGAAATTCCCTTCACATCTAAAAATATTCAATTTACTCGACGTGTAAAGGGATTCACTCGTAGTTACTCGAACAAAAAAGTCGATTAATCGAGTAAAAAATTACCGTATTTGTTCGAATAGAAGACCGGGTAAAGAGTATGATCGCGTACTCCTGCGTAGCAGCCCTTTTTAATATTTCTTTTCTGCATAAAAGCTTTCAATCAAGTGCTATAGAGCTGGAAAATGGCTCAAAAATACGACATGAGCTAACAGATTTTTGAGCCATTTTCCAGCTCTATAGCATTTCATTGAAAGCTTTTATGCAGAAAAGAAATTCTAAAAAGGGCTGCTACGCAGGAGTACGCGATCATACTCTTTACCCGGACTTCTATTCGAAGAAATACGGTACTCATATACCGTAAATACTGCAATAGTACCCCATCCCCCTCGTACAGTCGCGTAGTCGCAAAAGTTTTTTAGTATTTCATTTTTTGCAAAGCGCCCGTACTTTCAAACTCTTTAGTATCAAAAAATAGCCATGAATTTCAGGGCTATTTTTTGATACCTAAGCGCGCATTTTACCATAAACCAGTGTCGAGAAAAACTCGTTTAAAGCTAGATTACGCAACACTCCGCACCGTCATTATGGGGGTGGGGTACTATTACAGTATTTACGGTAAGTTTTACTTGAGATAATTACTTACTCGCGACGAACACACTCTTGTTTAGAAACAATAGGAAAAGATTTAAAACTTAGAAAGAATAAAGGAGGCTTTTAATAGGTGGGTTTTCATAAAGAAATTTCATAGATTTTTTTTTATGAAAGATAAATGTATTTAATAATCAACAGATTACTTTAATATTTACGCTTTCTACTTGAACATTTCCCAGGCTGACGCAGTTGCATTGGGTGCCGTTCATGCTTTTCTCGCGTTTGCCCTTCAATAAACAATCATTGAATTGAATATTTTGGAACTTGAATATTTTCTTTAACTTTTTGTCATTCTTGTCATTTTTTTTCTTAAAATTTCCTCATTTTTCGGTGCTTTTCATCTGAATTTTTCTCCTTTTCTTCTCCTTTTCATCTCAATTTTTCTCCTTTTCTTCTCCTTTTCATCTCAATTTTTCTCCTTTTCTTCTCCTTTTCATCTCAATTTTTCTCCTTTTCTTCTCCTTTTCATCTCAATTTTTCTTCCCCTTTTCAAGATCTCCAATATAATACTAATTCACGGGTAATTTTCGAATAAACTTTCACAAGACATTTCACATAACAAACAAAAAAAAAAAATCACTGTTATTTGCTCAATCCACCCACTAAAGACATTTCAAACAATTCATTCTATTTGGAGATTTGTGTTCACTAAGTAAACACTTAATAATTGAATATTTGAAAGGAAAAAAAAAGGTTGAAAAAAATGACTCATAAAAGAGTATCCGAAAAAGGGTAAGTGCATTTTTAGTTATGCTCTAAATCATGCCCGGGTTACCGTACTCTTATTGATGTTACAGAAAAATCAAGATTTCTTTACGAGTTACGATTTCGGTAATCGTTTTGCTTCGTTTTGCTTTAAAACGCACACTTTCTAGTATACTGAATGTTACAAATTCTTTAATTCAAGCGAAATATGTTTAATTTTCAAGGCTTTAACCATATATTTTTTAACTTAAATATATATAGTACTTAAAAATCGATGTTAAAAAACTATACACTCACTCTAAATATCCGTAAATTTCTTATAAAATACTCATTTCATGTTTTCATCTCAAATTTCAAGCGTTTTCAATCTTTTCTGACTTTCTTCTCTTTCTTTCTTTTCTTTCTTTCTTTTCTTTCTTTCTTTCTTTTCTTTCTTTTCTTTCTTTTCTTTCTTTTCTTTCTTTTCTTTCTTTCCTTTCTTTTCTTTCTTTTCTTTCTTTTCTTTCTTTTCTTTCTTTTCTTTTCTTTCTTTTCTTTCTTTTCTTTCTTTCTTTCTTACTTTTCTTTTCTTTTCTTTCTTTTCTTTCTTTTCTTTCTTTTCTTTCTTTTCTTTCTTTTCTTTCTTAATCTTTTCTCAATTACAAAACTCATTTGCATATTGTAATGATGGCTAATTTTTTTTGGCTCAAATATCACATCGGAAACGATTCAGATTTCCGAAATTTCGCCTTATGAAAAGGCTTGAATGAATCAGTCCGCCCATTCTACTCATCTAACAAAAAAGGAAAAGAAGAGGAAAGAGGATCCTTTTGAACTGAACCTTTACTACTTATTGTATGTTAAACTATTCCAAATCATTATAGCTTTATCTTAGAACATTTGCATATTCTTAGAACATTTGTATATTCTTAGAACATTCGCATTATAACTTGTCTTTCATACGTAAACAGAGTTCCCTCACAAATCATCTATGAGTTGCCTCAAAAGTTTTCTCAATCTTTCGCTCTACTTAAAAATTTCCTCTCCGAGATTTCTTCATTTGATGATAGCACAAATTATTGCCTAATCGGGTGTTATTCATGAATGAATTGAAGAAAAGAAAGAAAAGAGAGAGGCCTTGAAACTTTCCGTTCCGAGTCCGATTTACATCCATTTCCGAATCACTCTTTTCGGCATATCCGCAAATTGATGAATAGAGGGAAGGAAAGGGACAAGAAAGAAAGAAAGAAAGAGAGAGAGAGAGCTCTACATAGAATGACATAGAATGTCATAGAATGTCATAGAATAGTCAGTCTCTCCCCTCATCCCTCAATCCACACTGATTACCGCTCTTTCCGGTGGTGCTTATGGGATGAATGGGCAAAGGCTTTCCCCCCTGGAAACCCCCAAATTTCAGGTCTACTCGATAATTCCCTATAGGTCAGCTCAATCGAATCCCATTCAAAAAGGAGATCAACCACAGATTTGTGACATAGATTTCCGATTTACTCTTTAATCCACAGGTTATTTGGTGTACTTTTGTTTTACAAGTTTCCCTAAACACTGCCTATTTTCTTACTAGATTAGTTAGATAATTTCAACCTTTAGGACCTTTAGAATCATTGAATATCTTCTAAAGAACATTGGTAGAGTGGTTGCCTGGTGAGCTAGCGGTGTCAGCGATTTCGAATACCGGCGCCGACCATTTTTTGGATTCTCAGCTCCAACCCATAAAAGGACTGGTGTGTCCAACTCATAAGAAATAATAAAATAATAAAATACAGTCAACTCTCTCTATAACGGATCTCTATATATCGGAGAACTCTATATAACGAAATGAAATTTTGGTCCCTGCCGACGCTAAGCTATATAAAACGGTACCCTATATAGCGGAAAGCTCTATTTAACGGAAACATTTTTTGGTCTCTTCCTAAACTCCGAAACAAAAAGGAAATCTAGGTGAATAAGTAAATAAGTACATAGTTTATAAGCTAAAAGAGTAAAATGTGCAAAAATTTGCCTCAAAGATCTATTCAGCTGAACTTCAAATGTCAAAAAGGAACCGTTTTTTCTACTTTTTTTGCTTTTAACTAAATATTCCGTTATAGAGAGAGACGACTGTACCAATAAAATATCTAATATTGAAAGCTAATTGAGAAGCTAGAAAAATATCATAATTCTTAGCTTTACTGTAAAAGAGAAAAGAAACGTAAAAGATAAGTAAAAGCTTTAAAATTTGCATTTCCTAAATGACTTTCGAGTATTTTCTTTCTTTTCATACCCAGATTTAGTTCCGTTTTTGATTTGATTTGATTTGATTTTCTTTTCCTTCAAATTCCTTCAAATTCCTTCAAATTCCTTCAAATTCTTCACATCTTTTTATGAAATGAAGTGAAATCGCTTTCACTTTTACTCGTGACAATTTAGACTCACATGAAAAGGAATCAAAAAAAAAAAAAAAAAGGGTTAAACGGTTCTCCTTTTCTTCACCAAAATCCTAAAGAGTACCTATTTATCGTCTTTGTGAAAACGAAAAGAAATACCGGACACAATAATCGAGAGTCTTTTCTCTTCCTTTTCCAGAATGTCAAAAGAAAAGTTCAGATTTTGAAAGGATTTTGAAAGGATTTTCAAAGGATTTTCTTCATTTTCTTCATTTTCTTCAAGAAACAATTCAACTTTGAGCTCATTTAAGAAAGAAAAAAAAAGAAAACCCATCACTTTTTGCGGAAAAATGAAAATCCATTGCAACAGGGTGTTGTTTTTTTTGTTTTCGATCATAAAGAACAAGTAACAAGTACCTCACATTAAGGGCTAAAGACAAAGATCGATCTTTTCATTTCCTTTTTCGATCATAAAGAACAAGTGTACCTCACATTAAGAGCTAAAAACAAAGATCGATCTATTCATTTCCTTTTTCTTCTCCCGAATTCTCAATCCAATCCACAATTTGTCTCTTTTCTTTCCCTTCTTTTTCTTTTCTCATTCCAATCGACAAATCGAGTCCTACTTTGGATTCATTGTTTTTTTGTTCTTTTCCAAAAAGTTTCATTCATTTTCCTAAAGTTTCAGTTTTCTTTAAACAATCAGAAAAAGTGCGAATTGAGGGGGGAAAAGAAAATGCCCAACAAAAATGTTTACCGTAAGAATTAATGAAAAAAAGAAAAGAAAAATTTGTCCCTTTTGCTTGGTCAATTTTTATTTTTCAAATCTTGAACTTATAACTTATAAATGGCTTAATTTAACCAAATTAATTTAACCAGTCAGCCACACGTGAAGCACGTGTGGCTGACTGGTTAAGTGTCTTTTATCTTAGTCGGAAGGTCGAGGGTTCGAACCCCACATGCGACATGGTCACCCCCTTCGGATTTCCTTTCCCTTCGGGTTGAGAGGTTTTCTGGAGGGCAGTCTGGTGGTTGTGGCCCCAGTTCTTTAAAGTGACAAGCCACTCCTTCATCGTCATCTTCCCTTCACCACCAAAAAAGCTATTTAGTTCCCCATTGAGCTTAGGGTTAGGGAGCCGTCTGTCATGACGTGGGTTAAGTTAAGATATAGCCTAGTATTGTGTGTGTCGTTGTATTGTGATTCATATATTTCGTGTATGCGATAAATTCACCACTGGTAGCCCCAGTCGGTATTTTTTTTAAAAAATACTATGTCCTTAAGCTATTTTGATTTCAACTTTCTGTAAAGGTGTAAAAGAGAAATGAAATCGAAGTTTTTCATGGGTTTTTGGTCTAAAAAGTTGGTGAGGTTGATTTTTGAAAAAGAAAACTCAAAGCTTTCCAAATGATTTCCTTCACTAAAATCATAAAATCAATAAAGGTGAAGCTTTAAAGTTTAAAAATCTTCTTAACCTTATTATTAACCTTATTATTGATCTTATTATTAATCTTATTATCAAGGTTAAGAAGATTTTTAAAGCTTTAAAGCTTCACCTTTATTGTTTTTATGATTTTAGTGAAGGAAATCATTTGGAAAGCTTTGAGTTTTCTGTTTCAAAAATGAACCACACCAACTATTGTTGATTGAATCTCCTCGAATCGTACAGCCAGTCAATTCAATTCATTGCCCATTTTTACTTCTCTCCAATTGTCGGCAATTTCCATCAGAGAAATCACAAAGGAAATCCTTTCGATCGTTTGTTTCCTTTTCATCGAAAACCCTTTCAATTCTTTTTGTGATCCAAAATGGTGCGAGTGGAGGAATTTCCTTAAAAAAAAAGGCCATTCATTCGCCTCGATTTCCCCCCTCGTGATTCATTTTATTTTCATCGAGAGCATAACAAGCATTCGGTCAATTATTCCCCTTTTTACGGACCATTTCGAACAATCATCGTTTCCCAATATACGAATACAGTAAATAGGTATTTGGAATTCGTTTTATTATACATAAATCATCGAATATCGAATCTTAACCTTCTTGTATCTACAATTCATTTTTAAAGTCCATTGGAGACAAATAGAATTAGAAAGTGCTTCTATTGGCTCAAAAGGCACTTACTTCCAGAAAACTATTAAATCATATCAAATTACTTTTAGAAAACCAAATCAAATTTTTATTTGTTTTTGGTCAAATTCGATAAAGAATCAGTGAATCTCAGTGAATCGAATGTAAACCGAGAACTGTAGTTCCAAAAGAAAGCTGACTTATTCACCAATTGAATCTAGGCGGGATTGAACCCTCGACCCCCCGACTAAGATACCAGGCTCTTAGCCAATAGACCATCGTGACGCTAGGGCTTCTCTAAAATAGATGCTTTATAAGGGAACCCAGGGACCGGGAACCCCGGTGGTGAGAAAAATGGGTTTAAAGTTAGACTACGCAATGCTTCGCCTGTCACTATAGCGGTATACTATGAGAGGTATTACGGTAGATATATTACGATAGTTAGCAGCATTATTTGATAGATATTTTTTTTGAAGAATTCATCCTTTCAGTTCTTTCGCTTATAATTTCAATCCCTTAAAACCAAAAACTTGAATGCGGTACAGTATTTTACTGGCAAATCACTCATTTCATTTATCCCCGTGCACATTTCCCCTCCTCCAAATTGTCAACTCATAAACAGGTGATTGGTTGAATGATTTGAATGATTTGAATGATTTGAATAAAACAAAATAACAGAGTAAATCCTCACTGAATCATTTTTCGCATATCCCTTCAAAAGTCTCCCTTCTCTACACATGTGTTCTCCAAATTGTGCACATTGTGAGCCCGATTTCCGGTGAGTCGTTTCACTTTTCATTCACTTTAATTGAAAATGCAATGGATAAACATTTAGAGCTCAAATTTTAAGAGCAATTCGAGCAATCATTCAAAATTTTCACAAATTTCCTTGTATTTTATGAGTTCTTAGATTTGACAAACTGTTGTTTGAGTAAGATTATGTCTTTTAGTGTACAAGAGGGCTTGCGTTTTGAGTAAGACTATGTCTTTTAGTGTACAGGAAGGCTTGCGTTTTGAGTAAGATCATGTCTTTTAGTGTACAGGAGGGCTTGCGTTTTGAGTAAGATTTGAGTAAGACTCTTTAGTGTCCAGCTTTTGTAGTGCCAGTTCCTCTACTCACCAATTGTACCGATTTTTCTATTCAAATTTGCAATTTGTCGTTGTACAAGTGCACAGATTCTTGGCCTTAATTTGCACGTGTTACTTTGTGGCATGTGGTTAATTAGTGAAATCGTCAAAAATGAGGGGGGAAAGCTAATGATAAAGAAGAAGAAGAAGAAAAAGTCGTAATGGTGGTACACTCAAACAAAAAAAGAGATATCTATCTGATAGAAAAAGACATGAAGAGTATCTCGAAACAGGATGGGTGGGATGGGTAAAGGGACACGCTTTTAGAGAGCATTTGGATAACCCCACCTCAACTCCACCAACGCCAATAAGTCCAATTTTCTAGTTCTTGCAAAAATTTCTTCAAATCTAAATCTTTTCTCTATTTTAGCATTATTTAACAATCAAAAATTCGCCTTTTTTAATGAAAATTGGTTTTGAAAACTTTCCCCAAAATAATTTTCAGTTTTGAATGAAGACAAAAGGTTGAACATTTTTTTAAAGCATTTTTAAAGCATTTTTTAAGCATTTCTATTTTATTGAGTGTTTTTTTTTGACACTTTTCCCCTTCTCGAAACATATATTTGCATTGTTTTGCGATTTGCATAAGCGGTGAGACGAAAGAGTGCAAAAAAGAAAATCCCTCCACCGATCTCTCCCCATTTTTCGCTCTCTTCAAGTGTCCATTCAAATCGTGAGGATCTTCTTGTTTTCTTTTATTTCTTGCATATTTCTTTCACACTTCTCGGATTGGATTGGAAAATTTGACACCTTTGTCTTGTGCTATCATTTTTTTAAGCTTTCAACGAAGAGATTTAGATCTGTTCTAGCTTTTCTTGGAAAATCATGAAATCATTTTTCTGACACAATGAACTCCTCTCTGTGTTACACTAAAAATACCCGGCTTTTACCATTCTTAACTTTAAAACTCTAGGTTCTCAATTTGAGCACATCTCTTTAATCTTTCACCAACCAGTAATCTATCTCCAATCATTACCAGTAATCTTTCACCAATCATTACCAGTAATCTATCTCCAATCATTGTCAGTAATCTTTCACCAATCATTACCAGTAATCTATCTCCAATCATTACCAGTAATCTTTCACCAATCATTACCAGTAATCTATCTCCAATCATTGTCAGTAATCTTTCTCCAATCATTGTCAGTAATCTTTCTCCAATCATTGCCACCTTCTCAATCTTTGCCTATTATCTCATTGCCTTATAAAGCTTGAAATTTTCAAAGTAAAAAAAGCAGATTTTGATTCAGCATGACTCAAATTCAAATGATTCATGAGCTGTAAGAAATTGTCGATCTCAATGAGATTTGCATTGTCGTGAATTCCTTCTTCCATTTCAGAAGTGATTCCTCTTGTTCTTCGAGGGGTTTTCGCTCTGTTTCTGTTTGTCTCAAAGATTAAATGAAACACGAGAAAGGCGTTATGATTTACACAATTTTCTTTTGCGGGTGAGCACAAATTACTAGCTATTACTTCAAAAGTTCTACACGAAATTTGACCTAAAAACAAGATTTTGATTGTCAGGATTTTGAAGGAAAATAAAAAGAGTTTTAGTCTTTTTTTATTTTATAGCTTCTTTAAGCTTATCAAAAAAGATTGGTCATTTAGGATAAAGTAAAAATTTGTTAATTGATTAGTTATTAGTTGATTGATTGATTGATTGAATGGATTGATTGAATGGATTGATTGATTGATTGATTGATTGATTGGTTGGATTGATTGGTTGGATTGGTTGGTTGGATTGGTTGGTTGGATTGGTTGGATTGATTGGTTGGATTGGTTGGATTGATTGGTTGGATTGATTGGATTGATTGGTTGGATTGATTGATTGATTGATTGGTTGATTGATTGATTAGTCAATGATTAAACATTAATTGATTAGTCAATTGATCTATTGATCTATTGATCCATTGATCTATTAATCAATTGATCCATTGATCTATTAATCAATTGATCCATTGATCTATTAATCAATTGATCCATTGATCTATTAATCAATTGATCCATTAATCAATTGATCCATTGATCTATTGATCCATTGATCTATTGATCTATTGATCCATTGATCCATTGACTATTGATCCATTGATCTATTGATCAATTGATTGAGTCAAATTCTAACTCTTTCTTTCTCAACTAATCACTGACTACCATCACCTTTTCATCTCTTTTTTTCTTCATCAGCTCCCGTTAAGGGTATCGGCTTAGTAGAAAAAGTTGGAGGACACTAAAAGAGAAAAAAAAGAAAGACTAAATGTCTGACACTTTTCAGAGGTCAATCCTTTTCTCTCTTTCTTTTCGGTAATAAGAAAACCATAGAAAAAAGAGCATGAACAAGGATGATTCGCAATAAATAACACCCAACGCTTATTTTTTTACTGATTTCCCAATGGTCATCCGATTCTAGGCAGTAAAATCTTGACTTATCTCTTAAATCTTCACCTCTTTCTTTGATTTTATATCTATCCAATAGGATTTTCTATACACTTTTACAATAAATAAGCTCTACAATTTGAGAATTTGAGAAACGGATGAGTCGAAGTCGACTTGACAGTAATATTTGTGATTCTCAGAAACGGTGTGCTTGAGAATAGTAATGGGAATTGGTTGTCCTTGGTTAGATTGTGCCTATTCCTCTTATAAAGACAAACGCCGCAACTAAACACTTCAAGGAAAGTCCCCCATTGTAGAAAGAATGCTCGGATCATTGTCGAGAATTATTCCTTTTCTTTTCCTCTTTTCCTCTTTTTCTCTTTTCCTCTTTTGCTCTTTTTCTCGTTGAAGAGACTATTGAAGAGAGGGTTCAACACCAATATCATCTTTCTTTACCCAATTGCGTGAACATAACCATCGCGGACAGCTGGCAATACTTGTTGTCACTTGTCTGCTAAACTTTTCTTTTCTTTCTTTCATTTTAAAGCAATTCGACTTGAATTCGATTTTAAAATGATCAAAATTTTCAGTTTATTCAACAATTCAACAATTCTGCAAATTATTTTGCAAATTTATGATCATTTCCTCATAAACTTTCTTCCAACTTATTGACAGCTAATCAAAATAATCTATCACTTTGAATCCATCAATTTGCTCCGACTTTAAATCATTTTCATTTCATTTCAATTTCAAATCACTCAATCCATTTCTATATATATGTTGTCTTTAGTTTCCGTCCGTTAGTTCAATCTAAATCGGACGTCCGACAGTTGAACTTATCGCGGACGTCCGTTAGTTACGGTCTATTGACGTCCGTTAGACTCAATCTATCGGCGTCTATAGATTGAACATATATAACTGTTTGTATGCTGTTTCTGTGTTCTTTTCAAAGGTCTGTTACGTCTTTTCTGAAAAGAAAACCCAACTATGAAATATCAATAAACCTGAAAATGCAGAAAACTACAGAAACGCTTAAGAACTATACTAAACATGTTTATATTATTGTTCAATCTAGAAGACGTCCGATTTGTGAGTCGTCCGATAGACTGTAATCTAAATCGGACGTCCGCGATAAGTTCAATCTACGGACGTCCGATTTGTTGAATCTAAATCGGACGGAAATCTAAATCGGACCACATATATATATATACTTTATCCGACAAGGAAAAGTGACAATGCAAACAGATTGAACAGCGTAGACGAAGAAAGATAATTGATATACAAACACAACTACAATTAGACACGTGTATATGACATTAAAAACTAATTTAAAATTGACAGAGCTACAAGCTTCAAAGTGATAGATAGCTGACAGAGCTATCTATCACTTTGAATCCATCAATTTGCTCCGACTTTAAATCATTTTCATTTCATTTCAATTTCAAATCACTCAATCCATTTCAACGCTCATTCATTTATAGATTTCTTTCAGGAAATGAAGTTGAGACCATTATGGAGAGTTAAAAGCTTTAAAAGTTTAAAAGCTTTAAAGCTTTAAAAGCTTTAAATTTTAAAAGCTTTAAAGCTTTAAATTTTAAAAATCTTCTTAACCATAATAATATTGTTGATTGAATCTCCTCGAATCGTACAACCGGCCAATTCAAATCGATTCATTGTCCATTTTTTACTTCTCTCCAATTGCTTGGTCAATTTTTATTTTTCAAATCTTGAACTTTTGTATGATTTTATAACTTATAAATGCTTAATTTAACCAATTTCGGTTAATTTAATTAATTTAACCAAAGTCCTTAAGCTATTTTGATTTCAACTTTCTGTAAAGTTTGAAAAGAGAAATGAAATCGAAGTTTTTCATGGGTTTTTGGTCTAAAAAGTTGGTGAGGTTGATTTTTGAAAAAGAAAACTCAAAGCTTTCCAAATGATTTCCTTCACTAAAATCATAAAATCAATAAAGGTGAAGCTTTAAAGTTTAAAAATCTTCTTAACCTTATTATTAACCTTATTATTGATCTTATTATTAATCTTATTATCAAGGTTAAGAAGATTTTTAAAGTTTTAAAGCTTTTAAAATTTCAAGCTTTAAAGCTTTTAAACTTTAAAGCTTTAAAGCTTCACCTTTATTGTTTTTATGATTTTAGTGAAGGAAATCATTTGGAAAGCTTTGAGTTTTCTTTTCAAAAATGAACCACACCAACTATTGTTGATTGAATCTCCTCGAATCGTACAGCCAGTCAATTCAAATCGATTCATTGCCCATTTTTTACTTCTCTCCAATTGTCGGCAATTTCCATCAGAGAAATCACAAAGGAAATTTCAAATCTCAATTTCAAATCACTCAATCCATTTCAACGCTCATTCATTTATCGATTTCTTTCAGGAAATGAAGTTGAGACCATTATGGAGACGAAAATTCCCTGAAATCTCTGTGATTTCTTTTTTTCTTTTCTTTCAACTCATTGATACACGAATTATCATTCGAAAAACGCGTCATTCTCGATCATTTCTCGATTCAAATCATGATTTTCATTGCTCGAAAAGTAACACAATGGAAGGAGAGGTTTGAGGAAAAAAAAAAGAAAAATTTTCATCATTTCATCAAATTGTCCAATTCAGATTCGCACTTTGGACGATTTAAAGGGAAAAATGAGCAATTTGACAGCAATACATTTACAATTGAGATTAAGGGATACAGCTTGTATTGAATTAAAGGTTTGGCGGCATTTAATGGCCATTTAATGGCAACTTTTAAGGCTTCTTTGTGCCAAAAAATGTAAACGCAACTTTTCTGGTGGACTCATTTCTTCATTTTTTCTGTTTCTACACAAAAAATGAAGAGTTCAGTGCGCTAGAAAGGATTCGTTTGCATGTCCGTCGCTAGAAAGGATGGAAAAAGGGCACGCAAAGTAAAGTATTCGCTTTGTTTTCAGTCTCCAAACTCCTCTCAACATTCCTATCTTCACACGATCGAATTCAAAGCTCTCGAACAGCATTATCCTGTCCTCAACACCTATAAGTTGCTCAAATTTTCCTTGATTTTTTTTCAATTTTTCTTTAAGATTCGCAATCCCTCGTGTTTCCCCATCATGTAAATGCGATTGTCCGAATGGGATGAATGTCTGCACTCCGGAGAAATATCACTACAAGTAAGTACTTTGAACAGTTGAATATCTATTATACATCCCCCCTCTGCCCCTTCTGCCCTCCCGAGTACCCAGCCCTTGTCAGAAGTATTTTGCGTTTTTCTCGACGCACAATTTACCAATTTCGCTGTTTTTGGTTTCATTCGATGCGTCTAACTCTCCTTTATTCAATGAAATTAACCACAGCGAAATTGGTATCGGTATAAATTGGTATCGGTATAAATTGGTATAAATAAACTTGTTTCTCGTTGGCAAAAATGTCTTAATTGTAATGGTTCTTATTTCGATTAATCAACTTTTGTTTGGATCAAGTTATGGGATTTTAAATACCATATTTTCTCTAATAGTAGTGCACGCAGAGCGTCGTCTAAATTCCTCGAAATCTCGAGAACCGCTTATCAGAACCTATCGATGTGGGGTCGGAAAATGTAGCTGACGATGAGATCTTGTAGGGGATTTGAGTGTTGAGCTTCTGTGAAAAATTTGGAAACCGTAAAATAGTCGCCAACTCGGCTCACCGAGGCGCACTACAATTGACCAGATGGCCGTCCGGTTAGGAGTCTTGTCTCTTACGCGAAAGGTCGAGGGTTCAATCACGCTGGCAAGACAAAAATGTTTCTTTTTTCCACGAATTGCGTTTTTTTCTTTCACAACATTTGGGTAATAGGGGTAACGACGGCCGCAATGCCATAAAATTGTATTTTTAGACCATTTTTAGACCATTCATTCGATGCATCTAACTCTCCTCTATTCAATGAAACTAAACACAGCGAAATTGGTATATTGTGCGTCGAGAAAAAAAAGGCAAAAAGCCTCTGGCAAGGGGGGCACTTAGCGGGATATACAAGAGGGCAGAGGGGGGCATAATAATAATGTATAATATCTATATACAGTCGAACCTCTCTACAACGTAACTCACGGGACCGGCTATAGTTTACGTTATATCGAGGTTTTTTTTATAGACATTTTGTATTACATTTGGCCGGGACCGGTCACGCCTTACGTTATAGAGAGGTTTACGTTATATCGAGGTTCGTTATAGAGAGGTTCGACTGTACAAATATTCATTGAATTCCTTGATTTCCCCTCATTTCAGAGCCTGTTCATCTGGCTCTTTTTGTCAGCGTACCTATCACGCGGATCAAAGCTCTCTTGGCTGTGTCTCATCAGGGAATTCGGCTGTTTGTTGTGCGATCAGAATTGATCCGTTTAAGGTAAAGTTTCGATAGCTTTTATTTCTTCTAATTGTATTCTAATAATATTTATTCGATTTATTCTTTCCAATAAAACATCAGTCTCTAATAGAAAAACCACCAAAACCATCAAGACTTTTCATGAATTCTTTTTTAGACTTTTAGACTTTTAAAACTTCTTTCTTCTTCTTTTTTAGTTATAAATAGCTTTAGATAGATGTATTTTAGCTTTAGTAGTAAAATTTGAAACATAGTTTTTGAAAGATAAATGGAAATTCTGAAAAAAATGAAAAATTGAAAAAATTGAAAAAATTTCATGTGGTCCCCCACATGGATTTTTTTTTTGGGAAATTTTTTTTGGTTTTTTTTTTCTATGAAAATCAGGGTTAAGGAAATGATTTCACTTTTAAACACGTTTTTTTTGAAAAGCATTTTTCCACCAAATAGCTATCATTTAAAAGAGTTTTTAGTACTTTTACTCAAAAAAACTTACTTTTAACCCTTACCTACTTTTTTGAGGGTTTAATTTTTTTTTATTATTTTTTTTTGGAGGTTTGAAAAGTCAAAGATCATATTTATTAAAAAAAAAATAAATCTAGGAAATGAAATTCACGGCTGTTCAAATCGAGCAAGCCGACACGATTCTCGTCCTTCACTATCGAATTTTCGAGAGGCGAACGGGTGGCCGATGGAGATTGGCCGAGGACGGAGAGGCGAATAAAATCATCCCGGTAATCATCATCGAAACTTCGAAACTTTAGTCGTTTTCAGGAAATTACGTCCACCAATTATCTTTGACTATTCATTTGCATATCTGCCTAGCATTAACATATAAAGGCGCTCAAATTTGCATATCGCGCACACTTAACATAAAAAGCTGCTCATTTTGCATTAAAAAAAAACAATAAGACTAAAAAGTCAAAATAAGAAATGTTCTTTTTTTTCTATCTTCTGAGAGAATGTGTTTGTTCGTATGGGAATTTTACTACCGTAAATACTGTAATAGTACCCCACCCCCATAATGACGGTGCGGAGTGTTGCGTAGTCTAGCTTTGAACGAGTTTTTCTCGACACTGGTTTATGCTACAATGCGCGCTTAGGTATCAAAAAATAGCTGAATTTCAGGGCTATTTTTTGATACCAAAGACGCATTTTTTGAAAGTACGGGCGCTTTGAAAAAAAATGAAATACTAAAAAACACTTTTGCGACTACGCGACTGTACGAGGGGGGTCTATTACAGTATTTACGGTATATGAGTACCGTATTTCTTCGAATAGAAGATCGGGTAAAGAGTATGATCGCGTACTCCTGCGTAGCAGCCCTTTTTAAAATTTCTTTTCTGCATAAAAGCTTTCAATCAAGTGCTATAGAGCTGGAAAATGGCTCAAAAATACGACATGAGCTAACAGATTTTTGAGTCATTTTCCAGCTCTATAGCACTTGATTGAAAGCTTTTATGCAGAAAAGAAATTTTAAAAAGGGCTGCTACGCAGGAGTACGCGATCATACTCTTTACCCGGACTTCTATTCGAAGAAATACGGTAATTTTTTACTCGATTAATCGACGTTTTTTGGTCGAGTAACTACGAGTGAATCCTCTTTACACGTCGAGTAAATTGAATATCTTTACATTACAGGATTTACGGTATGTTAATTGGTGGGCATAAGAGCCACAAGTACTATGCTTTCAAATGTTTACAAAATTTCTCGAAAATTTAGATCTCAATGAACAAAGGCGGAGAAAGTATCGAATTATCTCGACACCTTGTCGACATTTCCGTTTCTGGTGGAAGACCGGCCAGGGAAATTCTCCCGGGTGTATATTTTGTGAGAGAAGGTTTATCTTTAAAGCAAAAAAACTTTTACCTAATGAAATCTTCTAGGTACACACGAGTTACGCGGTGGCATTCAATTGAATCGACCCGAAGAGACATCATTGAATAAAATGGGATGGTTTAGAAAGAACACCAATGAACAATGGGAAGTGAGAAGAGGCGAAATACTGCTTAAATCGGCTTTGGTAAGTTTTGCGGACGTTTTTACGAGAAAGTCGAGGTTGACGCTTTAAAGCATGGTAATTAAATAATTGATTAAATTAAATTAAAGAATTATTATCTTTAAAGTTATCTTTACGCAAACGTTTATCATTTTTCATAAGTACTTTTTTTTTTAGCATGTGAAAGTAAACGATTGCATAAAACAAAACTACTCGTGGACATGGAATGCCGAACAATATGTGGACGTTGTTGGCACAAAAGAAACCGAGTTTTTCGATTTAGGTTTGTGCACAAAAGAAAGTTTTATAGTTAAATAGGTATTCGAAAAAAAAATTTCAAGTAAAAAGGCAAAAGAATTGACGGCAAGGGGAGTCGAACCGGCGATCTCTCTCTTCCGAGAGACCTCTACGTTAACCACTCGACCATGCTCTATAGTCGATAGTGCAGCGCGAGTGCACTTGTCTCTAGCCCATAAGACCCGGGTTCGACTCCCACTTGCGCAAACAATTTTAGTTTTTGAAAAATTTTAAAACATATTGCACAACTCTATGAAATTCTAAGCCAAACTAACTATTAGTCATTTGAAACGGTCCACTTGGCGCAGAGGAGTGCACAGAAAGACATAACTCGTTTATATACAGTAGATTATAATAATAAATCTCATAATAAAATTTCAAGGGAAACCCCTCACCGATTATGCGTGGATTCGCGAGGCTTTATTCCGTGATCGAGTCGTCAAAGTCGATCACAAAGAGGGGACGACGGTATCGGTTGGTTCTAGATCTTGTCTACAGAAAGTCTAGATATTCATTTGTTATTCTATTGGGTTGGTGAATTGAAAACTGCCAGCTATTGTCGTATGTGACAGTTTGAGGACTTTCTTCAAAAGAAACCCATTTTGGTGTCAATGAAAAAGTTGTAGAGAATCAAAAATCAAGCTTATATCCAAATTTTCAGAACGATTCAAAAACTGGTTTTCAAGAAATGCCAAATTTACGAAACTTTCACAAAACTTGCATTTTAAGCGAAACTACTAAGTGTATCTTTTTGGAAATTTGGCTATAAGCCTCATTTTTGATTCTCTACAACTTTTCTATTGACACCAAAATGGGTTTCTTTTGAAGAAAGTGTGAGAACTGGGACATCGGACATCTCCAGTCCTCGATTTTTGAGTCTCACACTTGTCTCAGACACAAATCAAAATCCTACTACGAAAGAGGAATCCGCAAATTGCCTGTAAAATTCGCAGAAGTCGTCAATAATAATGGAAATTATTTGTAATGAATTCATGGTTTTCTGTTCAATAAATGTTAGTTCATAGTCCGGCAATAGTGCACCCAAGCGAGCCGAGTTGGTGACTATCTTACGGTTTCCAACCTTTTGCAGAAGCTCAACACTCAAATCCCCATACAGTCCGGACCTCGGCCCTTTTGATTACTATTTATTCCGGAGCAAGGAGTCATGAGCTTGCGGGAGAACACTTCGATTCGGAAGAAGCAGTCAAAAATTGGCTTTGAAAGTTTTTCGATTCAAAACCAAAATCCTACTACGAAAGAGGAGTCCGCAAATTGCCTGTAAAATTCGCAGAAGTCGTCAATAATAATGGACATTATTTGGAATGAATTCATGGTTTTATGTTGAATAAATTTGAGTGCAAAGTCCCGCAGTTTTCAATTCACCAACCCAATAGATATACATTATTCATCTAATTCTTTTCTTTAAGTTATATATCTCAACAACCTCTCGCCCATCAATCATCAGCCATCCATCACAATTCGCCTCATTTGATGGGGTTTTTCGATTGGATCAGAATAGCAATCGATTCTTGAATCTCACTTTTCAGGTAATCTTAAAAATTGATCATATTTATGAAATGATGAAATGAATTCAGGATGCAAAGGGGACAATGATCGGGAAAATCTATCGAGATGCTGATGAGAAAGAAACTGATATGACTTTCTCTGTACAAACAGCCGATTCAAGAGTACTCAGGAGCCCTTATTTTCTGATTGCTGTGAGTTAGCAAAGAATCAAGATAAAGATAAAGAAAAATGAATATGAATAAAAAAATATTAAGGAATTTATTCAGGTTCCCGCCATCGACAGTCGTCGTTTTGTTTGCTTTCATCCATCAAGTGATCAAGGGGGGAAACAATGCAAATGGCTTGAGTGAGTTAACGAAGAAATCATCGTGGTTTGTGAAATCGATATAAAATCAATAATCGAATCGATAATCGATGTAATATTTACCTAATAATATTCATATCGATATCTACTACCGTATTCTCTCTAATAGTAGTACACCGTGAGCATCGCCGTGAATTTCAATAATCTCCGGTGTTCTTTTCTCTAAAGAGAGAAAAACAAAAGTATTCAGTTGATGATATAATAAATAAATGTTCATTCGAAATTCCTTCAGAAACAAAGAGAAATTGAATAGAAAATTGAATAGAAATTGAATAAATTCGATAAAAATCTTCAATAAACAAGAGTGCTTTTTGAGAAATAATATTTAGATAATCGATATTTATCTAATAATATTTATATCGATATTTACTATCGTATTCTCTCTAATAGTAGTGCACCGTGAGAGTTGCCGTTGCCTAAATTCCTCGAAATCTCGAGAACCACTTATCAGAACCTATCGATGTGGGGTTGGAAAATGTAGCTGACGATGAGATCTAGTGGGGATTTGAGCGTTGAGCTTCTGTGAAAGCTTGGAAATGGTCAAATAGTCACCAACTCGGCTCGCTTGGGTGCACTACTATTAGAGAGAATACGGTTTTCAATTTACCGCTTGTAAGTTTGATTAGGCATCAGATTTCCATTAGATTTATCACCAAAAGTTCACTTTTCCCATTGGTGCCATTATTTAGTCATTATCTTTTAAGCTTTTAAGCATAAATAGATTCAAATGTAAGATACCGTATTCCCTCTAATAGTAGTGCACGATGAGCGTTGCCTAAATTCCTCGAAATCTCGAGAACCACTTATCAGAACCTATCGATGTGGGGTTGGAAAATGTAGCTGACGATGAGATCTTGTGGGGGATTTGAGTGTTGAGCTTCTGTGAAAGCTTGGAAACCGTCAAATAGTCACCAACTCGGCTCGCTTGGGTGCACTACTATTAGAGAGAATACGGTATATTTAAAGCAAAAGAGACGTTTGTCTCTCTGTCACAGGCACTTTTCTCGACGCCCAGATCGAATTTCGAGATGCAGTTTTTCTTGTTCGATAGGAAATTTTATGCTGATTTCGCCCCAAAAAAAAAAATCAAGAAAATCCATCGAACCAATTTTTTAAAAAAGTCTAAAAACTAGAAGACTAGCCGAGCCCAATGTTGCCTAACTTCCCCTCCCGCGTGCAGATGGTCGAGTGGTTAGAGCGCGCGTGTCTCAAACGAGCGTGGGAAAGAGGGATCGTGGGTTCGGTGCCTCTCGGAGAAAATTAGTTTTCTTTTCTTTTCAAAATTGATTTTAACTGTTGGAAAGTCAATTTCGAGAGTTTTCTACTATAAATAAAAGGGAAGAGGAGTCCGTCTGTTCAAATAGCATGATTGAACATTGTCTACAATGAAGTTCTCGAATAAACTATGGAAAAATTAACCCAATACCCCCTTTCTAGGGCTTCATGGCCCCCAGCCACAGATCTTTGGACTGTGTCATGGGAGGAGAGTGTGCCTAGACCTCCGCGCCGTTCTCCCTAAAGTTTCCCATATTTGAGATGAGCTAACTATAGGAATGGGTTTAAAACAACTTGGATAAATGAAATAAATGGATCGCCGACTACTTTCAGCCCCAACTTTCCAGCAGGAAAAGCGGCGTTAGCCGAAAAGATTCCTGTTACGAAGAAAATATGATTATCCATTGGCACGACAAAAAGGATTATAAATTTATGTGAGACCTCAGCCCGCAGCAGTTTTCAGCTGCGTTAGCAACCGAAAACTGCTCGTATCAATATGTTTCACAATAATATGCAACAAAAACCTTTCCAGATTCAACGCCACCGAACCAGCTCAAGTTCAAATCGCTCATCCATGGCAGACGGCACAGGGCGATTGTGTGGGATGTAATGAAAGAGGATTTGATGCATTATGGGTGGCAATTGATCCAAGAAGATGGTTAGATGGGATAAATACGACAACGGAATTGGTGACAATGTTGATTGAGGGTAAGTCACTGTAATACTTACACTTAACTGGTGGCTAAATGAATTTAAATAAACCTGTATTTGAAACAGAGAACTTTGCTTTACTAGCTGCTCTTTATTAACTTGATTAACTGATTTATTAACTTTGCAAATTCAAAAAGAAAGAAAAAGTCGGACGAGGACTCGAACCTGAGCCTGCCCTTCGATGTCGGCCTTGTATTCTAGTCCACTACCACTTAGCCACCACTGCTGCCGAAGGTCTCTAGTAAATACGCCTATCAACTCGGAGTGTCTCATATTTTAAAAATCCCACACAAAACTTTGAATGCTTCTAACTTTTGACAGAGTGCTTTATATCAGAAACGGAAAACAGATTCGGAATCAGCGTTGAATTCTGCGTTAAAAAAAACCCGTGTCACATCTCATTTTTGCCACCAAATTCCCTTGTTAGTTCCAGTCTTCTAATCAAATCCTTTTACAGTAGCAATTGCCGTGCTCGGGATGTTAATGGTCGTCATGTTGTTCTCAAAAATCATCTATCCAATGTGTCGTTGTGTTATCTTCATGGCAACACCACCAACTCCAAAAAAATGATTTTACAAATATCATTGTTATCTCTTTTTCCCTAGTCTTTCTTTAGGTGTTGAATTTTTCATCAAAATCGGGTTATTTGTTTTGAATTTTTGAAAAGTAACCTATTGCAAAATAGGCAACGTTTAAATTACGTTTAAAAATCTGATATTCCATTTATTTGTGTTTCCTTTTTTTTTCATTAACTTCATAAGCAAGTTTACTTACTTTAAGTTACTTGTTTCCCAGCTCATCCTCTGTGCTCTAAGCGCTCATAAACGTGAGCTCTCTGACACACTGCGTGCCAGAAACTCTTCATTTTACATTTTAAAAGCAAAAGCAAAAAGTAGAGCTTGAAAAATTGTGACTTTTTTTGTTTGTTTTGTTTTGCCTTTACCTTGCCAAAGATATTTTTCGTTATTTAAATAATAATTGTTCTCAATTTCTCACTTTATCTTTCTTTTCTATCTTTATCTTTCTCACTTTACCAAAGCCTACTTATCTATTTTGGTGCTTATTGAAAACTTTGTGCAATTACTCCAAATTTCATGTGATTTTTTTACCTATTCATTCAGGCATTTTTTTTCTTTTTTTTTTTGATGATTTTTCTGTTTACTTTATGAATTAAAACTTGAATTTCAATAATCTCCGGTGTTCTTTTCTCTAAAGAGAGAAAAACAAAAGTATTCAGTCGATGATATAATAAATAAATGTTCATTTGAAATTCCTTCAGAAACAAAGAGAAATTGAATAGAAATTGAATAAATTCGATAAAAATCTTCAATAAACAAGAGTGCTTTTTGAGAAATAATATTTAGATAATCGATATTTATCTAATAATATTTATATCGATATTTACTATCGTATTCTCTCTAATAGTAGTGCACCGTTGCCTAAATTCCTCGAAATCTCGAGAACCACTTATCAGAACCTATCGATGTGGGGTTGGAAAATGTAGCTGACGAGGAGATCTAGTGGGGATTTGAGTGTTGAGCTTCTGTGAAAACTTGGAAACCGTCAAATAGTCACCAACTCGGCTCAGCGGGATGCACTACTATTAGAGAGAATACGGTTTTCAATTTACCCCTTGTAAGTTTGATTAGGCATCAGATTTCCATTAGATTTATCACCAAAAGTTCACTTTTCCCATTGGTGCCATTATTTAGTCATTATCTTTTAAGCTTTTAAGCATAAATAGATTCAAATGTAAGATACCGTATTCCCTCTAATAGTAGTGCACGATGAGCGTTGCCTAAACTCCTCGAAATCTCGAGAACCACTTATCAGAACCTATCGATGTGGGATCGGAAAATGTAGCTGACGAGGAGATCTTGTGGGGGATTTGAGTGTTGAGCTTCTGCAAAAGCTTGGAAAACGTCAAATAGTCACCAATTCGGCTCAGTGGAGTGCACTACTATTAGACAAAATACGGTATCCAATTTTCACTCAAATTCGATAAAATACAAAAAGTTTGGTCTCAGTGTGTGCTATTTATCTGGATTCCCGAGATATGAGACCTTCCCACAGAGCTCAGTTTATCCACTAGTCCACATTTCGACTAGTTGGAACCCCTGCACAATTCAGCATTGACCATCCGCGGAATAGAACCGCCGTTGAGTGGGCGAGAGACGAGTGAGTGACCCACTTGGACAAGAGAGCCGACTGGAGAGGGGACAAGAATTACCGAGATGTTCATGGGAGTTGCCAATGGGTATAATTTGGGATTGGGATTTTTGATGCACAAAAAAAAAGAAGGAATTTTTCTCAAGACTCTTTAGCAAATTTAGCATACTTTCCAAAGGATTCGTAAAAAAAATCGAAAATCCTTTGAAAATACCCTTTTTTACATCAAAAGCCGTTTACTCAAGCACGTCGAAAAGTTCAAATTTTTGGAAAATCTGGTTTTTGAAAAATGTACATTGAGTTTTTATAATTTTACAACAATAAACATTTACAAAAGTGAACGAAATTGAGATTTTGATCGAGGAAACTTGTCTTTCTTTTCATTTGTCGTGAGTTGTTCAGAGCTTTTCTCTTTCTTTTTCTTCTAAAAAATTTCTTATTCATTGCACATTTGATGAGTGCTTGTTCTTCCTTCTTTTCTTTCTTTCTTTCTTTCTTTCCTTTTCTTTCTTTCTTTCTTTCCTTTTCTTTCTTTCTTTCTTTCTTTCTTTCTTTTTTTCCTTCTCTTTATTCTCATCGATTACCTCAAAATCGACCAAAATTATTCCCAAAATGATAAACTTTAAATTTGATCTCTTGAACTGATTTCTGATCGGGTCTGGCTTTGTTTACGGACCGCATTTTACGTTTTAGAAAACAAAAACAAGTTTCTTTTGCTAATCTTGTGCTGATTACTGATTTCTGA